>VZRS01006237.1:0-153901 GCA_013398055.1 Ifrita kowaldi
TTGCAGACCACTTCACCACCAGTCCTAGCCTTGGGCACTCTGTTAGTTCTGGTCTGCAAACACGAAGGCTATTCCTGCCTCTTCCTTTATGCATTGAGTGCAACTTCCCAAACAGACCAATCAGACGGAGAGCAGGCGGGCAGCATTTAGGATTTCAAGCTGGTAGGAAGTTTTTGTGAGATTTTAGTAGAACCATGGAATTGAAGGAAGGGAGAGAGAACTTTACACTTGTTTGAGGATGACTCCCTGCAGGTACGAGAAGCGTTGCAGAAGGAGCAGGAAGATTGTTTTAATGGGAATCCAGCAATACAGGAGGCTGATGGCTTGGAGTAGTTGAGAGCCAGACAAGTGGATTCTCTCTAATGAATGGGAGATTATGTAAGGAATGATAGGGCAACAGTAAGAAAATGGGAATAGAATGTGAGCAGCTTAGAAATTGATGGTGAACAGCTTGTATTTGATTAGATTAACTGAAAGAGAACTGCAGAGAACTGCTTATAGAAGACTTATAAATGAAGAAGTAGTACCAGAAATAAATCTTCTCAATATTTTTCTGGAATATTGGGAAAAATACAGAAGATTACCTTTGTCAAGTAGCAGCAAAAGAATACTTTCAGTGCTGTTAAGTAGACAAAAATTTCACCCGTGTGCTTTGAAATGAAGTCCATGTTTTAGTTCTGTTATTCAGGGAAAAAAGGTCTTCAAAAGTTATATCCAACTTGTGTGCTGCAAAGAGAAAGAACTCATGGATAATATTTGTAGAAGACTGATATGATACTAGTGATAATTTTCTGCAATGATTAAAAAAACAGGGTGTAAGATTACTTATGGCAATTAAAATTAAGAGTCCACCTACCTGCCATGTGTTACTAGGGGGAATTGTTTGTAAACATTAGGAAAGTATCTGAGGCACAGGGCAAGCCTGAATAAACCAGTTGGGGAAAACCTTGGTGCTTGCTGATGAGTCTTCTAGGTGGAAAACTTAGGAAAAAAACTTTCATTAGCTTTTGTGTCTGGTATTTTTGTACTTTTCAATGCCAAACTCTTGTGTCACATATAACACTGCTTTGGAGCACTGTTATGATCACACACTGCAGTTATGTAGGAGTGATTAACTTAAAGAAAAATAACTTTTTGAAGCTTTATCAGCCTTAAAGATGTGCTGATTTCTAGTTCATCTAAAGAAATATGTTGGCACAAATAGCATTTTTAAACCTATCGCTTCACAAGTACTTTAAAACATTAAAAGAATATATGTTTTGTTATTATATTGATTTAATCCCACTATAATATTGGGCATTTTAATTCCAAGTTACAAGAAACTATCAGTGAAATAAAATTTGGTAATATGAAGAAATGATATTAATAAGGCATCCATGTTTTATTTTTCTGCTGCTAGTGAAGCAATGTAGTCAATATGCAAAGAACCCCAAACTATCAAGTTCTCGCTTGATATTTTCAATGGCAAGAAAGTGCATATGGAAGAACTAATTCTGGAGAGGTTTCATTGCGCCAAGGAACTCTACAAATCTAAATGGCCATGAAGACCATAAGAACTCAGCACAAGACCAGCATCACAAACACAACATTTTTACTCCTGGCTATTCCTCCTACCCAATAGAACTGGAAGACCATATTTCCATAAAGTGATTATCAAAGAATAGATATTTTCGGAGGCTCCACAGGCTCCAGCCCTCCCCTCCTGATAGAGATTGATCCTGGAGCTCCCAGTTGTTGCTGGAGAGCTTCTGTCCTGGGTTCTTTGCTGCACTTGTTTACAAACAAATCACAAACTTGATGCTTTGTTTTAACACACATTTAAACACGGATTTTAAACTGTTAAGCTTTCTTCATTTGAACAGAAAATTGNCTGGGGAAAAAACTTGGTGCTTGCTGATGAGTCTTATAGGTGAAAAACTTAGTAAAAAAAACTTTCACTAGTTTTTGTGTGTGGTATTTTTGTACTTTTCAATGCCAAACTCTCGTTGTGTCGCATATAACACCACTTTGGAGCACTGTTAGGATCACACACTGCAATTATGTAGGAGTGATTAACTTAAAGAAAAATAACTTTTTGAAGCTTTATCAGCCTTAAAGATGTGCTGATTTCTAGTTCATCTAAAGAAATATGTTGGCACAAATAGCATTTTTTAACCTGTTGCTTCACAAGTACTTTAAAACATTACAAAAACATATGTTCTGTTATTATATTGATTTAATCCCGCTATAATATCGGGCATTTTAATTCCAAGTTACAAGAAGCTATCAGTGAAATAAAATTTGGTAATATGAAGAAATGATATTAATAAGGCATCGATGTTTTATTTTTCTGCTGCTAGTGAAGCAATGTAGTCAATATGCAAAGAACCCCAAACTATCAAGTTCTCACTTGATATTTTCAATGGCAAGAAAGTGCATATGGAGGGACTAATTCTGGAGAGGTTTCATTGCACCAAGGAACTCTACAAATCTAAATGGCCATGAAGACCATAAGAACTCAGCACAAGACCAGCATCACAAACACAACATTTTTACTCCTGGCTATTCCTCCTACCCAATAGAACTGGAAGACCATATTTCCATAAAGTGATTATCAAAGAATAGATATTTTCGGAGGCTCCACAGGCTCCAGCCCTCCCCTCCTGATAGAGATTGATCCTGGAGCTCCCAGTTGTTGCTGGAGAGCTTCTGTCCTGGGTTCTTTGCTGCACTTGTTTACAAACAAATCACAAACTTGATGCTTTGTTTTAACACACATTTAAACACGCATTTTAAACTGTTAAGCTTTCTTCGTTTTAACAGAAAACGGGCTGCTTCAGTCTAATTGCTTTAGTCTGTTTGTAGAATTATTTGCAATTCTAATTCTAGCATTGCTTGCAGCTTGGAGAAACTGTGCACTGATAAACTAGTTTGATCCCTGCATAAAACAGAAGTTAATCTTCCGTGGCCTAATGGAGTGAGAATTTTTCCTAAAAATCTTATAAACCGACCCATAACATTTCAGCTTTACATAGGATAACTCCCTGAGTTATGGTATTTCTATTGAAATACCAACACATTTACACAGGAAAGAGATTGTACCTGTGTCCTCACCCGTCCATATTCCATGAGGTTCCTGCCAGGACTTGTGAAGTCAGTGCAGAGGGAGTACGTGGAATGGTGTTCCTATTCTGTGTACAGGCTCTTAGTGGAACTGGGCCTTCACAAAAGGAGTCCTTTGAGGGGTTTAGTCACGTTTAATTTGGCTTGATAAACTTTTACAAAGAAATTTTTTGCAGCAGGACCTTTACAGAGATATCTTGGTGACACCTCTACTCATTTTGACTCCGAGATAAATGAACTTCAATGACTTTACTGAGCAAACAAATTCTGCATTTTTTTTTTTTTTTTCAAAGCTCAACTCTCACCACTTTGACTTCACATTGTGCCATAAGTTGAAAGAGAACATACAAGCACTGTGCAAGCCATATCACCTCCTGAGTTGTTTAACAAATTGCATGGTCAGCAGCTCCAAGATCCCACTTTGTGCATAATTAACATCAGTAGAGGCTAATTACAGCTACCCATTCAGCAATCAAGCAGAGGGTGAAACTGATCTGAACAGTTTAATTATTAAACAAATTATGTTATATAGTCAATGTGATAATCACCATACAACAGAGTTTACACATTTTTTAAAACACGTTCTGAAATTTGACCTACTTTTTGCAAGATTTATGTGTGGGTAATTTTATAAAATATGTTGTTAAATCAGGTAGATAGGCTGTAAATACTCATAACCACTAATAGGAACACAAGCAGCTGCACAAATAATGCACAGGAAGAACAGGTCAATGATGAGCCTTTATCACCTGAAAAGAAAATTTATCTAAATTTGGTTGTGATGATGCAGGGGTTTTCACTTCACAATTACTCACCTCCAAAGTGCAGTTGCAGTGCTTTATATATTAACTCCCTTCTTCCCACATTCTTCACCCCAAGGTAGATGACTTTCAAGAGCTTACTGTTTTTTCCCTGTCACAAAATTTGGCTCTAAATCTTCCAATGAATGGAAAAAAATAGATAGCGCTGTGTTCCTTTTTAAATGCTCTTGAAACCCTCCATACATGGAGCAGGTGAATGTTACTCTGGTAAGCCATTAGAGTATCTTCAAAGTGAATTTAATGCTTTATCTCTTCATAGAGAATGAAAAACAAATCCAAACAAGTATGAGAAAAATTAGAGGAAGGAATCAGTCTGTCTTGCAAGTCCTTGAGAGCTGATAAGACAAGATTGGCCTCTTAGTGCATGTAATTTTTACACGGTTTTAATTGTCATTGCAATTTCCAGTCAGTCTGTAAAATCCCCTGGTTCATCTAGGCGCAGGCATGCAAGGTGCTGTGCCAGGGATTTATCACCAAAATGAAGTAATCCTGTATAGCTATTGAAAGACTTCTTACACTAAAAAGGTGAGATGATTACAGTGCTGCAAGATCCTTCCTATGGCCCTTCCGATTTGCCGTTGTACCTGTCATTGCCACTAACTTCAAACACTGCATTTTGAGAACGTTACTGGATACAGAGGAAATGATCTTGAAATTCCCTGAGAAAAAGGAGATAACCCATCAGATGTGCTCAGTCAGATGTAACCAACTCAAATATTTACGTGTACCTCATGAATTTTGGCTTCTGAAGTGATTTAACTAGAGAACAAAAAACTTCAGAAACGTCTTTGTGGAATACTGAAACAGATTTCTCTGCAGCATACTGAAGTGGAAACAAAATAGGAATACTCAATCCATGTTCACATAGGTCTTATGAAACAGCACATAAATGACACATATTTAACAGCAGCATGATGGCTCCATGGCTGCTGGAGGGTGTGTGCAGTGCCCTTGTATTGACCACACATGGTAAAACTACAGAAACTACAACATGGGGGAAGGCTGTTAAAGAAGGGACTCATAGAACTCCTAAGGAAACACTATTGATTGGTTTGTCTCTGTCCCATAGACTACTTCTTTGATATATATATTTATAGCAGGAAAATTTTTCTAAGGATGCAGAACTTACTTTGCTGACAACGAGATTTACTGCAAAATAATCAGCATGCTTCTGCTGAAAGGGTTTGTGAAATTACTTTGGCACACTTAAGAAATACTGCCTCATCCGGACTGATTTCTAAACTTCGTGAATATATTTACAAAGAAAGAATTTAGCTTTTTTTCTTTCCCTTGTAAAGGCCAGTAGCTGCCTTGAATCTAAGTAAGCAGGTTAGGCATAGGAGCTGCAGGAGAGCCAGGGAATGCTGCTGGCTCCAGCTTTCTCGCTGCTTCTCACTCATGTAAAAGGTCTGCATTTGTTCTCCCATGTAGACGTTGCAGAACAGAATTAAAAGGCATTACTCCCTCTTTTCCCCCCCCAGTTCTTGCATTTCACAGGAGGAATGGGTTAGGCTGACATGCAGATCACAGGGAAGTCAGCTTATGGTAGAAGAATCTAAACTTGTGGGATGAGCAGATCCTTCCTGTTGGTTGAATAAAACGTAACTTTTCACAGAAAAATATTGGCTTATATGCTAACAAAATACGGGAAAAAATAAAAAAGGACTAAAACTAGTCTAAATTATTGAAATGAAATATTCTTAGTCAAGTGTCAAAATAGAGATTAAATATTTTTATTCTTGGGGGATAAGCAAGAGAATGTTTAACAATTATCATTGAAAGGAAGCACAGAGTATTTTTTTCCTCCATAAGAGCAAAAAATGGAACAGCAGAACAATATGGAATCTCATTTTTCCATGGAGGGAAACATAATGGGGGTTTTGTTCTCCAGCCAACATCTTTTACTCTTCCTACATTCTTCTAATCCATTGGAGCTTACTTGCACGAAAGAGCAGAGTTATTCCAGAATTTGGAATTTAAGATGTAATTAACTGGCAAAGTTTCCACATGGTATAGGGCACAGAAGCAACTTACAAAACTGCTAAAAATTGCTGAGAAAATTCCTACCACAAGCAAAGCATACTCCTAAGTTCCTTTTTGTGCCATCAAGATAAAGGAGGGTGTGATTTACAATGTACCACTTGTTATTTTGGCTTCTATATTTTACTTATTAGCTGTATCTCTTACATTCAGATAACAGGGCTGCTTCCCTGTCTTACTGCTTGTTATGTTCTTTCCTTAGAAAATACTACAAAACCTTATTTCAAAGGATAGCTTTCCACTGTGAGTAATGCTTCTCGCTGCCGCTTTCCAATTTAATTATCACTCACTAATAAAAAAGTAAACCAGTAAAAAGTAAAATAACAGAACAGTAAAAACCCATACTCCAAAGAAAGTTTTTACAGCGAAAGACAAGCAAAGTAATAGAGCTCCGTAACATTTGCTGGAACCTTTAATATTGCTTCTGGCTAAGTGGAAGGAATCCAGATAACAAGGTAAACAGAGGCAACCTGAAATCTGAAAGTTTGTTAGGGAATGTGGGGTTAGAAGGCTACAAATAATTTCTAATAAAAAAATCAAGAACGAACTGCAGTGCTGATTCTTTTTGCAAGGAACTGGAGAACTGTGTATATTTCTAAAATAAAGACAAATAATCTGTCAAATTGTCTTCAAACACACTCTGACTTTACATTGTGTTGCCCGAGGTTTTCAAGCACTGAAAAGAACATGTTGTGCGTTTAGGCTTGGGTAATTCCAGCCCTTTCTCAATGGGTCTTAAAGGCATGGTTGGCTTAGACACCTGCTTGGCTTAAGGCCCTAATGAGTTAATTAAGCAATTCATGGTGGCTGCACTTCAGGAAAGGACAAAAGCAGGTATTAAACCTTAGCTCATTTTTAAATGCTCTGAAGAAATTAAGGTCAAACGCAGTAGTTAAAATCTCCAGTGAAGAGCCACGGAAAAATCAAGGTCAATCAGATCCTTGGATGTGCTCACATTTCCTTGAGGGTCACCCCAGAGCCGTGTGGCCCAGGGCTTGGAGAGGCAGCTCCTGCCAAGGCACTGCAGGTGCAGCTGGGGATGAGCTGGCCAGGACAGCCCAAACCCGTTGGCTCAGGTAAGTAATGCTGCCCAGGGAAGCGAGCATTTAGATGGGGGAGAGGCAGAGCATGGAGCACAACACTCTGCAGAGCACTGGAGGCGCATTCGCCGGAGCGGATTTCCAATGAGCCAGATGGACACGTGTTATAGAGGACATGGCATGGAACTCATGCTCAACTCTCATCAACTGATAGCTTACCTAATTTTGGAGTAAGCAAATAGCTATCACCTGATTTTAGCATTTCTAGCAACTGATATTTATTTCTCTCCTCCACCTACCCATTCATGCGCCTTTTACTGTTTTCTATTATGTATTTTTTATAATATCATATTAAAAAAAAAGTTTCCCCTTACGAAACACACACACACACAGAAGGCAAACCCTATGGGCAAAGTGGTAATAAAACTAAGATGAATCTAAACAGAACTTAATTCTCTGAAATCAGTTTTGTTCCACTGCATTTAGCAGTCTAAAATAAAAGAAACCGTGGTTTATAATTAAAAAGGCGATCTAATGGAAATTGAAAAACAACCTAAATTTCCACCAAAAGGGAGGGGAACCAGTTTCAGATGTGAAAATGTGTCTTTTATTTGTATCATTAAATAGAAAACATTTAATAGGATGTTTTGTCAAAGTTATTTGGCACACAAATAATGCATAAAGCCCACTCATGACCTGCCCTGAAGAATGTGATAACCTGCTTTTCCCTGCTTATCAGGATGTGGCTGTCTAAATGAGCAATACTTTAAAACACTGTGATGGACCATGACATCTGGAGGAAAAGTGAACATACACAACTAAAAACTTTGGGAATTTTGTAAGAAAGAATGTTTGGTGAGCAAAAGGCATTTCTAGCATTACAAAATGCACCCAGGATGCAAAGTTGGAGGACAGAAAATGCCATGTATTATATATGTGGACTGACAGGAAAGTCACAGAAATGGATATGAGCTGTTTTAACACTCGAGCCATTTGGTACTCCTCAGCAATTCATTCTACCTGTGTTTCAGGGACTCTGCCAAAAAGCTTTTCATTCTTCTCTCTATGAAAAGCCCCAGCAGCTGTACCTCGGTGCGTGCTCTGAATAGATGTATCAGACACAGCTAACAAATCTCTGGGCAATGGGATGGCGGGGAGCAGGGTGGCAGGAGAGAGATGAGGTTTTAGGAAAGAAAAGGGGAAAGTTATATTGAAAAAAATTAGTCAAAGAAATAGTGTGTTTTCACCAGGGCTGCAGAAACACATGGATTTTCTGCTGGCACAGTGACAAGTTCCCATCCAGGGGGAGTGGAGCACCTCAGTGCCCAGAGAACAAATCCTGTGAGGAGAACTGAAATGGTTCATTTCAGCTTAGACTATGCTAAACTTTTTTTTCCCATCATAATAATATTTGCTGCTTCACCACTCTGTCTGAGACAAACNGCACCTCAGTGCCCAGAGAACAAATCCTGTGAGGAGAACTGAAATGGTTCATTTCAGCTTAGACTATGCTAAACTTTTTTTTCCCATCATAATAATATTTGCTGCTTCACCACTCTGAGACAAACTGGTAGGATTCCCTCCCTGTTGGAAGACTCTCATATGAGACATCCCATTACTGGAGACTGGACACTGTAACACTACCCAAATTTTGTGAACTATAATAATGACCATAATCTTGGACCCTTAAATGGGTTCTACGTAGCTCATTAAAAAACTTTGTTTTCTTTTGCATGAATTTTTCATGGTCTTGTACAACCACTTGTGTTTTTCAGGGACATTTCTCTACCTGCCCACTGCAGGTGTTTCAAGCCTGATCCAAAACTACTGATGCTGAGAGAAATCATGGAATTTTGAATCTGGTTCTCTTTCCCATTGAAAAATTCCTGTTAAAAAAAACCCCAACCAAACCAAACCAGCAAACTAGTACTTTACTCCGTTTGAAAGCAATACTGACCTTTGTTTGGCTTTATATCCAAAACATCATTCCTTTATGAAGCCATGACAAATGAGCTATTATGAAGCCATGACAAATGAAGAGCTATTAATTTCCAGATGGGATTCAGGACACATTCTGCAGATGAGGCTGACTCTGTAGAAGAGGAAGCCTTTAGCTTTAGATAAACTGTAACATACTACAGTGACATGATTTAAAAGCTAATTCTTATATTTTTTTACTTCTTTTTGTTGACAGCCACAGTTGTCTAAGCCCATTACTGACTTGGCTACTCTGTTTGATAGCTCCCATTCACAGGGTTCACAAGAAACAAAAATTGTTTTTAGCAACACAAAATGAAAATGTTAATTTCTAGTTTCAGAGCTGCTTCTCCCCCTGCCCCTCCCAAATTTCCTATATGCCCTTCAGAGTAGGAGTCAAATGACTGACTTATGAAGGTCTAATTCTTGCAAATTATGCTTTTAGGAGTCAGCAAAATAAATCTTACAGCAAAGATTATGAAACAGCAAGACTGTATAGCTAATTTCTGTGCCTCTTCACAGCCCCACAGGAGGTCACCAAGCTCACACCCCATGGCTTCAGAATCGTCTCCCTTCATTTGCCTTTTATCTAATTTTCTTTCCTCTGTCTTGGTACTTATCACCATAATTGCCTTGCAATGATTTTTGACAACTACTGTGAATACAGGGAATATGGGCACTACAGTGGCTTTTACAGGCCTAAAATATCAGAGGTTGCCACCATGAAACACTGTGCAAAATAAGAGAGGAAACCCTCTGGTTTGCAGTGGAGAAACTCAAGCTAGCAGGTGGTTTATCTATCAGCAATTTTTTTTTGTTTCACCCCTGGTTTTCTGGATGTGCTCATTTGTCACCCCTCATTATTTATAGCCTTGCAGTTTGATGCACAGTACAGAATTACAGTTCAGATCTGCCTGCTGGAAAAAGTTAAAGCCTGTGGTCCGTGACATCTTCCTGAGGAAACAGCAGAATTAAATCAGTGAAAAATGATGCAGTGCTTTTGATAGCATTTAATTGGTAATTGGACGTTCTAGGAGTAAACAACTGTTAAATAATATTGATGAAAGGTCTGTCAAAAGATGAATACATTGTCTGATAAGCAACTATGTAGGCAAATATTTCAATTGCTCCAGTCTGTTCAGACACGCTGTGTCTGAGTAATTCCTGAGCCTGGTCTTTTAAATTGAGCTGGGCTGGTTTCCAGACAAGAGCAAATCTATCCTCTGGGTTGCACAGCTAAAGACCTCAGTGCAGAGCTGTGATCATTGCTCCTTATGTCATTCCCCATTCTTTCAAATCCTGACGTTTTATGTTACAACATTGTTTTTGTTGCTGTTGCTTTAATCCCCTAGACATGGCTATTTTTAGAAAGCAACGGAATGACTAAACTACTGTACAGGGCTTTGCTTCATCATTACAGATTAGGATTTCAGTTCTCCAAAGCTTCATGTGTGGGATACATCTTTGCAGGATTCAGGAGTTAGTCTTCAAATGTTTATAGGACTTAGTCACAGATAAACTACAACTGAAATTTTCCTAGTCTGCTGGCAAAATTAAATGCTAGCTATGATCTGTGCATTTAATGGAGAAGAAAAAGAGTGAAAACTTTCTGTAGATTTTCTTGATGATCATATATGTATGTCCAGTGTCATTTTAGTTGAAGAGTTTACACTCATGTTTACAGTTATAGCATTTTTGCAGTACTAAGACCAAAACTTTCTATTTCCCCCTCAGGGTTGCTAGCCACTAATAAATACATAAACAGAACTCTCCAACCTCACTTGTTGCAGGTTTTAGGCAGGGAAGGTCAAATACAATTTTTGTTCACCTAATGATATGTGAAAGCTAAAGGAGCCGTGCCTTTACATTTGTCATTGTTAGGGAAACTCTGTTTTGAAAATCTGATGTTGTAAGACATAAACTAGTGAGAATGTGATAATACCAATGTGGGGGTTTTTCACCTAATCCAAGATATTATTTGAGTAAACACAGAGCTGTATACATTACATTTAAAAATACTTCTTAGTATTGCTGGTAGAATTTTTTGGCGTTTTTTAACATAAAAGAAGCATTAGCATACCCTATAGGTAGTAATTTCAGTACGCCTTTTTCTTGATAAAATTACTAGAACTAGCAAGTAAAGAACAAAAATCTGGACTAAATATGCTCTTATGCTTAAGGATATGTACCCTTCAAAAGTTTTGCAGGATCCAAGTGGCTTGGGTGCCACTATTAGAAGTGACTCAGATGTTTAATGATCTGTATGTCTTGGACTGCCAGGAAGAGTTAATGTACTACCCAAAGATACATGCAATTCTAATATTTCCTTTATCACAGAGCTGTAACTCTTTACATTGTATTAACATGCCAGTAAGACAGCATCCAGCTGGGATGCAAAATAATCTTTTCTTCTTTTTATTTCTAAGATTGGAATTAATCCCTGCATTAGATACTGACAGAATTCATTTTGGGGATTAAATTTGCTCAAAGCCTTTGTTCATAGGAAATGCAGCTTGTGATAGAGAGATGACACTAAGCATTATCATAAGCTAATAAAAAGACAGAGATATTAAGGACCAAATCAGTAGAAACAAATTTCAAAGGTAAAATTCCCTCTGCCTGCAAATGTTCTTTCTTTTTCTCTCCCCTTTTCCCTTGTACCCTTCCTGCTCTACTTTTGGATTCAAACTCATTTCTTCACCATGTTATTTTAAGGAGTTGATGAAAACCTGATAACCCCCCTTTGCTAAGGAGGCAGAAGAACTAATTGCTTTTAGTTCACTATCTGGGCTGATGGGTGAGAAACTAAAACCCAATTCATCCAGTAATTGCTACGTTCATGAAAAACAGCATCAAAGCCTTGATGTGTTTTGCTGTTGTCTCTTGGGAAGGCTCATGTCTAATTCTTATGCTGATATGGCTCATAATATAGTCCTCTGACTCTTCTATTTGCTCTTGCAATTACAAGGGTTCTTATTCCATTGTGCATATTCCTCTGAACTAAGATTAGCTTAACTGAGCTTCCTTTGAAAACCTGCCTACCCATCAAATGCATCAGGCCTAATGCATTCTGCAGCCACGCAAAATCAATGAACAGCACAATTTTCTGCTTCCTGCAATGATCAATAGGATTCACATAATGGGTGGAAAATTTTTAATCATGACAGCCCAGCATCTAGCTGGCATAAATCTTCCCTGCATTATAACCACTCCATTTCCCACTAGTGCAAATTTGCAGGTATTGAATAATATTTATGTAGCAGATACATTATGAAAAGCAATACAATTAGAACTTCACACTTCGGTGATGATAGGTTGAGATCCCAGAGGCCCATTTCCTAGACAATGTACTGGCTTCCATGCTCCAAATGCAAAATGCTTTTTTCCTCCTGAAACTATGATTTTTGCTGAAACTATACTTCCCTGGATCAAATCTGACATGGCTCAGAAAAATGTGAATTCAGGCTGACCACAGCTAAGAATAAGTACTTTTGAATGAGAAAATAACCTGCCACCAAAGAAGCAGTTCCCGTCTCTGACATAGCTTCTTTTTCCACCTCTGTCCTGGCTCAACTTGTGGAGCTGCAAAAAAAAAGCCACCAGGGAAGAGGAAAATCAACTGGCACTTTCCTCGTTGACAGTGTTACCTGAGGCACACTGGATTTTTACAGGCTACAGTCAGCTACCATGGGTGCTTGAAATAGAGGGAAAGTCTGCAAATAAATGCAGAACTGCAATGCTAAAGGTTCTAGCAAAATTGTCTATAAGTCATGTGCATATTTCTCATTTACTCTTTTCTCAGGAAAAGTACAAAGGAAACTTTCTACAATGAAGACATAGGTGCCTGGAAAAACTTCCTTAATTTTGAATGTCAGAACCACCCCTATGTTAAGGTATGGCAGTGCCTTTCACTGCTCTTTGAGTCTACAGATCCCAGGCTTTGCTCTTAACTGGACAAGAGAGGAATCTCTGTGGTGCAAAGGCTTAAATGGGTGAAACAGCAGCTGAACTTCTGCAAGTTACCCTGAGACATTAACCACCCTTCTGCATGGTTCTGTACCGTGTGGGTCCTGCTGCCAAATGAGAGCAAGCAAATTACCTGTTACAGACTTCAGTTAGATAAATCTTTACAGTCGTGTTCTAGGAATGGATTTCATTTTCATCATCTGCCATTATGTTATAATCACAACCCTATACAAGGTTTAGTGCCAAGCTATTTTTTTTTTTGTCCTTGCCAGAGTGTTATAAGAATATCTTTATGACTCCTTATGCTCAGTGAATCAGAATAATGATTCCTTTTGATCTTAGCACAGAGCAGGTTTCACTGGGTACGAACAGAAGTGCCAGCCAAATGTGAACTGCTCAAAATCTACACTGGTAAATAATATTCAAAGAAGTCGAAACATTGTGTCACTGCTCAAGTCTGACATTTGATTCTGTCATAAAAATGAGAAATTGGCAGGGGACAGCAAGTTTTATACCATTCTTATAATAATCACAAAAATACAACCGAGAAAAGCAAAGGGTTTGTAATAAGCACTACATTACCACACTATCACAACTATAAATGTGTACATATTTGCAGAGATTTAAAGGAAAGATTCTCTCCTTCTCCTTAATTTTTGCAAGATTTTTCTGAAGGACAAAGTATTAACTTGCAACTTACAGTGAAGACACGTGAATATAATTACTCAATATAGATATAGGATTATAGAGTGAGTCCACCAAATTTCTACAGATAGCAAAAGGCTTTTTTAATATTAATATTGGGAAAAAGAGAGGCAGAAATTCAGTGATGGTTTGGAAAAGTGTTCTGCTGCTACTTCTAAATTCTCAGGTGTAATTTGGAATGAGAAATGAAAAGCCTAAGAACCTCTTTAATCAGAGCATTGAATCAAAACTGTACAACCTCAAAGTGTCTCCTGTACATGAGTGCACTTCTTGGCCAACAGTCTGTATTTGAAACTGGCAATTTTTTCTTCAACATTGCTCTCTGTTGGCATGTAGCATGGGAAAGAGAACCTGTCTGAGACATGTCTCTGAACTGGGCACAGGTGAAGGTTACATGGCCACTGGAATCCATAAGGAATTAAATATGCAATTTTAAAGCCAATATAACAAAGGAGTGTGGGAATCCTGCACACTGTCTTGACTGCTTGTCAGCAGATACCATTTATACTGCAGTGAATACATATGGTATTTAGTCACTTTCCCATTACCTGTTTTTCTCCAAAAGCTCCTTTCTGCAAGTGAGGCTAACATTTAGCATGAAAAATAAAATATCCACAGTATTAACCAAAAGAAATACATCTGACTGCCAATGCAAAGATTCTCATGACTGCTCAATGCAGACATTTAGACTAGTGTAGCAGTCAGGCATTTTCTGATGTCATTAAACTTGACTCTTGTGGACCTTAAACTTGGCAAATTAATGACTCTACAGGCCCAAGATGATAAAATCTACGCATTTGTTGACAGTGAAAAAAATTTTCTGCAATCTTAGCTAATAAGTTACATAAGAAATGGGCCAGATTCTTAGGGTCTTAAGTTCTGCCTGTTGTCANGTAAGAAATGGGCTAGATTAGCACTATTTAAATTAAGGTCTTAAGTTCTGCCTGTTGTCAATTATTATGCTATGCAGATATGGCTGTAAGTACGAATAGCACTTAGAAAGTTATGTTGTTTGTAACAATGCCCAATTTCAACTTCACATCCTGTTACTGTTTAGCTCACTAAATTATTCATATATGCATGAACGTGCACAAATACACACACAGACATATAGGGTTACTTGGGCTACAAACATGCTAAAAACAATATATGCCTGTCTTCTTCCTGTTTAATTTGCTGTGTGAGCTTTGCAATGCATTAATTTCCTCTTAACATCAAGAAAAAAATTATCGCAATGTTATTTCAAAAAAGGCCAAGATTAATATTTTAAAATACACTGCTAGCATCATTTCTTCTCTCCACACTCCAAGTAATCAAAATGTTTCACCCTCTTTTATGTTGCACATTAATTGAGGTTCCATCGGAGCTGGAGAGCCACAGTCTAGACAATATAAAGCACCACACAGAAATGACAGTGCCTGCTGGAAAGACTTTATGTTCTGGTAGTCCTTTTTGTCATTATAACTAATTATGTAGGACCAAATAAGCCTGCAATATTAGCTCAGCACTCAGGGGTTCCTAGAAATGGATGCTCCCTGTGATGCTGTGGATATTAGAAAATGCAGTTTCACAGTTTTGTTGTCAGCAGGGTCGGGTGGTCTATTAAATACTGTCAAGGAGGAGAAAGGAAGGGAAAAGAAGAGCAAGTTTGGTGATACAGCTTGGCTCTCACTGGCACTTTCTATCGCTCTTTCATTTTTCTTACAGCTTATTCCTGGATAATGATATATGAACAGAGAGAAATTTCAGTCTAGAGCCAGCTAGCTCAGTGAGATGTTTACAGCCTGTCTCAGTATACTGGGGACAGGGGGAAGTTCTTCCAGGGAGGAGAAAATTTCCTATGAATACTATTCTATATTAACTTCAAAAAATAGTAGTAGTTTAAAAAGGAAATATCTTTGGGGAAAAAAGAAGAAAATTAAATCTTTTCTATTTATATTTTTCAGATTTCTGTAAGTCTTTGAATCCAAATCAAATTCTTTTTCAGGAATCCTAATACTTTTTTTATAAAAATTGGGTTGTTTCCCCAGAAACCTTATTCTCTCTCTTGAAGACGTTTTTTGAAGGAAAACTCATTCTTGTCAATAACACAAAAACATATGAGACTGTTCTGAGTACTGAGAAATACATAATGGTTTTCTCTCTCTTAGATGCTTCGCCTTTGATAGAAGTTAAGCTGCACTTTCACTCGTTTCCAGGCAAGTAATGGGTTTCTGTTGTATTGGTATTGCCAGGAGTGCTGTGTTGTTATTAGTGATGCTTTCTATGAAATGTTAAAAACTATGTTCATTCTCATTGAGCATGAGATTCACTAATAATCTGGAAGAAAAGCTATTTCTCATGATGGCATATCCGTAAGGTAACAGCAATTGTACTCAGTGTTGAATCCCCACATTTCCTTGATTCCAGCATTGCCAGTTTCCTTTTCCTGTAGATGCAGCTGGGCTCTTTCACTGGCTTCGTGAAGTCTTGGAAAGTGGGAAGCAATGGAAGAGATGCACAGCTACATCCAGGTTCCATTTAGTGCAAAATACAAAGATATTTACATCTGTAAACCACATCAGTGTACTACACGAGTTACTAGCAGTGCAGACTCTGGTACTCCATTTTTTCATGGCCACTTTTGGGGAGGACAAGGTGGTTGCTGTCATGAGGGAGAAGTCATCTAAATCTACAAAGAGCCCTGCAGACACAGGCAGGCTCTGTATGACCAGTGGTTCACTGGTTCAAGGTATTTTGAGTCAAGCAGGCAAACAAATCTTCTCCAAGTCAAAGAACATGTGCACCACACTTCTGACAAGACTATGGCAATATGTCTTCATTCCTCTGTTAACTACAGATTTGTGGCAGACCATTTATTCCATTCCAGTGTGGTTTTTTTCCCCCTCTGGGACTTACATCTGCATGCTGTCCTCCCTTGTGCATCTTCTGTGCATGCCAACTTCTGCTCTCCTTGCTGAGCACACCCCTTTCCCTGCTGTCTGCCTTGGCTCCACAAGCCACTGTTTCCAGGATATCATGGTGGTGCTGAAAGGAGCCCTGCTCGTGTGCCTTGCCTGACCATTGGAATAAACAAGCTGAGGTTCAGGCTGGCAAGCGCAGCCAGGAGATGATTGTTCAGCTCTGGCGTCTTACATTTTCATACACTAGGAAAGCATCTACAAATAGCCTTTGAGAAACATAAACGTTTTAGTATAATGGGATTCATGTTTAATATGGGCAATGACTTCCCTTCCCTTAGGATCGCAATTAAAATGTTTAGACAAAATTAAACTGCTTCTTGGGAAGATATAATGATGCAGAGCACAATATTTAAACAAACTCCCAGTGTCTGACAGAAAATGGCTCTTTGCAATCAAGCTGCAAAAGAGGAGACAACATAGCTGTTTATTATTGCTCCATATGCTGACGAAATATGGGCACTTGAGCAGCAGTATCACAGAAGCTTATAGAAAAGAGGAATTTCTAGAGAAAATGGCATTATTCGTTTCTGAAAAACAAATTGGTAGTTGTCTGAGGCAAGTTTGGGACATGTTTTCATTATTAACTAGCATCATGTGATTAATCAACTCCAGGTTTGGCAAGAGAGATTTTCATGTACAGAGCAGTTTGATAGAAATTGCTGCCTGCTTATTATTTCAAAGAAACAGGTTTTAATCACAGCATTTTCTGTCCTTGTAAGATCCTTGGCTCTGGCTGTAAAACTCTTGTGCAGAGCTCAAGCAGGGAGAAAAGACACTTGCACAATGCTTTTATGAAGCTCCAGTTAATCCAGGAGCTAATCAGGGATTGTTTAGCCCTTGGCACAAACTGGGATAATCTTTGGGCAGCTCTCACCTGTACCCTTTTCCTATCCTTGACAATAGCTTGTTACAGCATATCCAAATTCAGGTAATATTTTAGGAAGACAATCTGGAGATTTTTCCTCTTTGCTACCCCTGCATTTAGGCAGGTTAGGAATGGGTGTTGCAACATGGGTTTCTTCAGAACCCCTTTTATTCCAGGAGATGAGTGGCAAGAGATGACAAGCACAAAGGCTCCAATTCCATCAGATATTCAAGACAAAATTACCTATGTTGGACCATCTTAAAGGGACTAATTCACACTTTCCAAGCCTTATCTGGAAGTATATGCTACATAGTCACAAAAGATATCTGCTATTCAGCTTTTACTATTTAGTTAGTTCAAGGCTTACTATTCTGGTCACTCTAAACTACACTTTTTCTTTAGTGCTGGAAGGATTAAATTTTTACACTGTCATCCCAGTTATTAGGCCCAGGTGGGTGACAATATATATGATTGCTGAGAACATAATCATGCTAAGGATTTAGATCTAAGAGAAATTCTGAATTTTGTCTATACTACTGCCAAGACCTAATGAGAAGAGGAAACAGATGCAGCAAACAGAGACATTTCTGGTTTACCAGAGCTTTTTAATCTAAGCATCATGTTGAAAAACTGTAGTCTTTGTATTGCACATAAAGGATTTCAGGACCTGTTGATTTCTTCTGTTATTATTGCCATTCTGTCAAAATCTATACAGCCCTGGAGATATATACCAAACACCCAACTGAAATCTGTGATTTTTGTAATGCTTTTCTGTTTCCACTTCCTTTCCTAATTTTGATTTCAGTCATTTCATGCTGTGTGTGCAACCTGTCATTATCTATCCGTGGTTTCTGTCATTGCATATCCTTCTTTAATTAATGTGTATGGCCATGGTGAGATACATTCCCAATGCCAGCTTCTGATTGACTGCCATGTGCATTGACCTTGTTGACCTCAGCTAAATTTCCTTTCCAGCTCTTAAATGCCAGAGCACAAGGTTGGAGCCTTGGAAGCGCAGTGGCATCTGTTTTCACAATTTCAGCTATCTTGGTTCCACCAGAACTAGAAAGTGGTATTTCCCTCTTGCACCCGTCAGCTGTTGGATGCTTGCAGAGCTCTCGTGGAGCCGTGCTGAGCACAGGGCTGGTGCAGCTTGAACGCCGAGATTAAGCACAGCTTCACGGTGCGCGTGCTCGCAGAGCTCCATCGACCCGCCCGCCCCGCGGCGCAATCAGCATCGATGAGATCGGTGCACACAGAGCCTGTGTCAAGCGGGGCTGTGTGCACTCTGGTAGGGATATTCTGCTTGTTATAACTCATCACGACGCGTCACATCTGATTTCTGCTGGTATCGTGCCCTTGTGGCCAGAGGGGAGCTTCTGTGCTGCCATCCAGGAAGGGCTCAGTGCTCCCCAAGTGCTCGATCTGGCACACCAAATGTCCTCATGGCCTGGCACTAAATCTTCAAAAGGGCAGCATTTTGAACTGGGATATTACAGAGACACTTTTATCTTTATTTTGTTTTATGAGCCTTAGCTAAATTTCTTGTTTGAACTGGCCTTTGAAATGCTTGTTAGAATATAGCACAACTTCATTGTTACTAAAAAAACCCCAAAAAACTCCAGCAAGATCCAACTACCTAATTCTATGGCTTTTAAGTGACTCAAGAAATCTGTTTTTCCTAATACGTAAAAATGAAAATTTCATAGTATCTATGAAGGTAAAAAAAGCAAGAAAAAATTATTAAAACTCACTCACATGACAAAAAAATCACTAACTAAAAGTACTGAAGAATCATTAAAAATTAAAACCTCTGTTTTGAAATAAGGAAATATCTATATAATAAATTCGCTTTCTGTAATATCTTAGGCTTTGGCTTTGTCCAAGGACAAAATGAGTCTTTCTTCCTCAATACTTTCCTGAAAATCTTAAAAAACTTCATAGTCCAGACATGCAATTTTTGAAATTCTGATAACGCATGCAGATTGTATCACAAACACTTTTGTAGACTCAATCATAAAACACCTTGTATTTTCATGAATAAAAGCAAATCAAAATACAGCAATGAATTTTGAGGACAGAAACTATTAAAACTACATACGTACTCTCACTTCCAAGCAAAACATTTAAAACGTTACACAATTTCAATTATTCTTCAGTCCTCATTAAAAGAAAAGAAAGAATTCTGCATGGATAATAGCCACAGCCTAAATTGTGGATGACAAAATAAAAAAGTCACATAACCAAAGGAACCCTGCAGCTTGCAGGCTCTTGCAGGTTCAGAATATTCTATTGAATATCCCTGAAGTTCTGCAGCCATCCAAGTTTTGCGGGCTAAGATTGAGGGATTTTGAAACAGACATGTGGATAGCAGGAACAGGGGTAAATTTAAGAGCAGAGCCATTCCGAGCTGTGGCTGTGACCTGTCTGGGCTGAACAGTTGATTTACCAAGAAATGGGCATAGATCCAGTATCGATACCCAACTGGAACGGACAAGGACTCTCTAACTCGTCAGGGTTAGAAAGTGTATGTTTATTCAGCNGTATGAGTTTTATATGAATTACACAAGCCTGGGAGCACTCATGCTACCAGTCCCTTCCAGAGTAATCCCTGACACAAACACACACTGACACACCAGTCCCAGGGCTGTTTCGTGAGGTACAAAGTAAATACTGCTGTAGGCTGTAAAGACGGGATCTTCTTGTGCTACCAGCAATTCTCTCTGGAAACCCTTCATGTAAGCCTAGTGGTAGGAATCTGCTACTTACTAAACTTCAAAACATGATGTGAAAACAACAGCCTGTATTCAACAAAAAAGTACAAAATGCAAAACTGTGAGGGATCCTCCAGAAATAATAACTTTGGTTTCAATTTTTTGTGATACTTGAAAAATAATACAGGTATTCTTCAACAAGTCTTTGTGAAGTGACAGTGATGATTTTGTAAAACTATTGCAGGACAGGTTGGATATTTCTCTGGTTAAAGAAGAGATGTTATTTTGAACATCACTGGAGTTATAAATGTCTACACTGTATATATAATTTCATTATTTTAAAAATGTAATTTCATATGTTAAATAAGACAAACAAGCTAAATAGTCTAACATGGAACTTGCATGCATGTAAAATTAAATGTATTACTGCAATGTAACTTTTAATTTTACAAGTAATGTCTACAAAACAATGACATCTCTTGACAAGTTCCATGTTACTTCAGAGACAGCATCTGTCTTTGGTCATCTATGTTGATCTAAAAAGGCACATTGGTCTTTTACAGTATACATTCTTAAACAAAAATTGTACATCTCTGTTTTTAAACAGCTTGGGTCCTTTATAAACAGAGAAAAATGTGTTACTAAAATCTGAACAAAAAAAGAAGTCACATACTGTAAATACATCATTTTTCCAGATTGCAGGAAACAGCTTTTCCCATGTCACTTTAAAACTTAAGATGAAAGTAAGATTTGGTCAAGGGTCAGGCTAAGGCTAGGGCTGACCACAACATTTCTAAGTCAAATTTGGGGTGGGGGTCTGCTAACATTGTCTGTCCCACTGGTGCATGGATTGCATTTGACTCATCACAGCATCTGCCTTGTTTTCAACAGGAACAGATGGGAGAGGGGAAGAAACGAAAAGAAAGGCACAATGAAAGTTAGATGGTTTCCTAAAAGGAGTGAACTGTCAAATGTATTAATATTTCCCAACATTGCTTCTCCAGATTAGTAACTGTGTTTGGTTGCTATAGGGACAGACAGCACGCACCCAGGAATCCAAGAGAAGTTCACACACACGCAAAGGGAGGTGAGTTACTGCAGCACCCAAGAGCCCAGAGGTGCTGCAGTCCTGTGGGAGAACGGAATGGAGGCACAAAACTCCTTGATCAAGAGGTGTGCAGTGCTGTGTCAGTACTGGCAAGGAGCTGGGCTAGAATATTTCTCACAGGATGGGGGTTACACACCTCGCTGCGTCAGGACCAGAGCCCTCAGCCTTTGGGAGACACCTCACAGTGATGTGTAATGCTACTTAATTCCTGTCAAATCTGCGCCTGTTATGTTAAAAGTAAGGAGTGCCTCAGAAAGGACTATTGCTAACATAACTTATAAGAAATACTACAAAGTTCTTGCAGAAAATACTGGACTAAGTTCTGAATGAGTCATGACAGTCTGCTGAGGAACCGAAGCACATTTCCACAACGGCCCCTAGATACCATCCTGATTCTTGAACAGTCAGGGCACATATTTGGGTGAAGAGCAATCACAGTTGCATAGGGTATATTATTGTTTTCTGAGAAAGTAGAAATACCGTATTTTTTTTCTTTAATCTTATGTTCTTCAAGAGTGACTCTCCTTCCAAAATCTGATTTCAACAGAAAAGGAACTTTCTTTGTCTAGCTGGGTTCCCCCAGCCCTGCAAAAGGAAGGTAAGTCTACCTCTTTTTGAGTCATTAAATCATGGTTTGAACTTTTTCTAACAGCTATGCCACAGCTAAAAACTGATTAGGTTATTTACCTCTTACCTGAAAAAAAATTAGTCCACAATTATCTCTGCTCCTAAAAAACTGTTGTGCTAACCTACATCCCACGACCACATTATCTATTACCCTGAAGATAGATAAGGAACCTGAAAACTGCCTTCATATGGTCAGCAGAAATATCTCCTTTTGAAGAGGAATAAAGAATTGATGCAGATGGTGAAACTCTGTGCCCTTGCTTCAGCCAACAGCAGCATCAGCGATGGAATCAATTTATACCTGTAGCCATGAATAATTTCAAAATTCAAACTGCTTGTGCTAGCCAAGAGCAAAGAAACTACTGATTCTGGGGAGGTCTGGTTCTAGGGAAAGGTCTGAGCTGAGAGTCAGGAGTCTCTTCTGCTTCCTCCACACTTGTCCCGAGTCAAACTCTGACACAAGGTACAGTCTGAGCCAGTCCCAGCCTCCAGATGCAGAGGGAATGAAACACCACCAGATAAAAGGTAACATGGCTCATAAACACAGTCCTCTCATAAAATTTTAACAAGTGCAGGATATCACCACCAGAGGAGACTGAAGAAGAAAAATTAAACCGTATGTACAAGAAGTGACAACAGACTACAGGGGGGAAAAAACCCCCAAAACCTAAAACTGTACTACACAAAAAAAAGTTTTACATATGTACATATTTTGCTTCCAGAAGTCAGAGGTGTTAAAAATCAGACAGAAGAACCCTTCCAAAACGTGAATATTATGAAATTTAATTATTATTTTTTAAAGGCAGAAATGATTTCATTTTATTGTTAAAGCATCAGTAGTGCTGTTTACCCAGTACATAAACATTGGTCTGCTTGCACTAGCATAGCAATCTTATGCATAAAAGCTGTGATCTTTCAGTGATTGCACTTAATATTACATCTACCCAACTGCAAAGGCAGCCTGCCCAGAGCTTTCTTAGTTGTTTTTCAGCCAGAGAATATAACGGGCTGAATTGAGTAATGCAGATTTAGAAGACCAGAATTTTAGTTCACAAAAAAATGCTCAAAACTACAAAACATAGTAAGTGTAATTTCAGGTGAGAGTCTACCCTGTGTTTTCTCCACATTCTTTGGAGAGAAATTTCTTTGTTTAAATCAGCCTGAATTTATTGTTTGGGCATTCCTCTGAACACTGCATTTCCCCATCACACCTGAAGTTTATAACCTGACTGGCCCTTTATTTCAGCTGATGAACTTCAAGCAGTGAAGTGTAATTTACTCTGACATCCAGAAAAGCATAAAGGTGCCTACTGAGGTAAATCCAGGCGTTCTGTAAGCAAGCACCAGCCCACTGAAACTGGTAGGACAGACTGTGAGTTGATATAAGCAAAGGCAGTAACTGATTAGAAAAGCTGCAAGTGATGCTCTTCCTCACAAATGGAATGTGAGAGTGATAGCTGTAACCCAAACCACTTTTGAGGTATGCTCTCCATCCGGAAGCAATTTTGGGATCAGTTCTGCTCAAGCACACATCCAAGGAACTGGCTTTCACTCACTCTCTGCAGCCAGAGTGCAGTGTGGTGATGAAGTATCCCTCCCTCCCTCGCTGCAGTGAATTCAATGTTTTGTGGTTTTTTGCTCTCTAGGAAGGTTATTAGACATCCTGCTGCATTTGTTGGCAACTTAGGTACAACTATACCCAGGTCTTTTTGTCCTCAGTCTGTCAGCTCAAAAGCATGGAGCAAAGAAGGTGGCCTAGCCGTTGCCCCTTGAAAGTCCCATAACCCAGGTCTTTTTCCAATGCAGACCTTCATGCTAGAAAAGGAGAGTAATCCTTCCCTTCTTGGGTGCCTCTTCCCCACTTGCCAAACACTTATGTTACTGCAGCAGGACACTGCTTTTGCTTCAGACTTAAAGGTTTTATCTAATTTAAATAAAAATTGGGAAGATTAATATGCTTTACACAGGAGCAAGGGGACTTAGATGGGAAAGCCATCACTGAAATATGCAGAAAGAATATGCTTGCTTATTTTATTGTTTCCTGAGGGTTGCTACTCTCCTCCCTTCCACTCCATCAGTACATAAATTATGCTTGTGCTTCCTTACACCCATTGAATACCAAATCTCCCACCATCTTCCTTCTTAGGAAGATCAGGAGTTAGAGGAGCAATAATAGTCACATTCTTAAGCTACAATAGCAACATTTAGAGGTATTTTTCTTTTCTGTTTTCTGACAGATCCATTACCAGTTCATTAGCCTTTAGTGGGTAGAGACATTCAGTAAACAAATGAAAGTAACTCCATTTAAGAGCTAGTGAGCTAAATACAGCTCTCCTGCTCAGCCTGCTAATTATATGGAGTGTTGCGAGTGCACACGGAAACAGAGCCATCCTTTGCTGCAATTTTAGAGCATCTCATCTTAAAATTCCTGAAAGCCAAGACACAAAATTAGCTTTCTTTGTCAGAGTGTCAGTGGCTACAAAGATATGAAATGGAAAACCAGTCCGGGAGAATTTGTGCTATTTCACCTTGCTGTAGTCCAGAAAATGTAGAGAATATGTATTCTAAATTCAAAAGATCATTATCTTCCTCTTCCACTCTATTCCCTTGTTAGGGTGACAGACTGCTCCAAGTATTACAAAAGCATAGTAGTTTAAAGGCCAATCTTATCTTATTTTTAAGCTTAAAAACCCTTTAATACGCATACAGAAGGAGTGGCACATGAAAGTCCAGTCTTGATACGTGTGTTACAATTTATTCTCATATTAAATAGTCCAGTATAAAAGCCACCATACCAAGCAACTGGATACATCATTACTTGTCCTTCTCCACATCCTTCTGTCACCCCTACATTCAAGTCCCTGTACAGAAACCAGGGAGATGATAATTTTCTAACACTCGGACAATAGTCTCTTTAAGATAATTACATTAAATTAATTTAAGTTCATCAACAGAATGGGACTTTACCTTGTCCAGAATGGGGGTAAAAATGACCTTTATCTTTTCCAGCTAGTGCATAAGTCAGGAGAAACACAACTTCCATAGCAGAAATGCAATTGCCAAGCCCTTATTGCTAATAGCCACATACTTTTTTTTTTTTTTTTTGAGTATTTTTCTCACCAGTACTAAGTTTCTGTGCCCCATCTGGACAATAAGCCAGGCTGCTTCTCAGAGTTTTAACAAGGAGGCAGGTTCACAGTCTGTTCCCCCCTAAGTCATTACGAGTAAGTTAGTTACTGTCCAGAGCTAATCTAACACTGACTCAAAATTAATTAAATGGTAAGAAATTGCAAGCACTATTCTAGCATAATTGTTTTTACTTGGGGTGAAGTTGGAGGCAAAAATGAGGATTCAACATGAGGAACCAAAGCTTTTTACTTATTTCAGAAGACTGAATAATGTTGTTGGTGCAGATGCTGGCTGTACTTTGACAAAGTATGATGTAAATGTCAGAGATGCACATTTTGGGAAGATGTGTTATTGCAGGCTCCTGTTGTAAAGATGCTTTTAAGAAGCTGTTGTCTCTTTTCCTAATTGATCACAGGAAGTGCATCTCTTGGAGAAGCAGTGAGAGCTGGGATCAATGACAGGCTAGTTTAATGCAGCTCTTAACAACAACCTGCAGAGATTAGGAGGCTGTCAGAAAGATAACACCGGAGATTTATAGATTGTTTTCTGAAGCCATTCTCGGCTCTCATGGGTGCTCTGTTATGTTTCGCTATGCTGGGATATGTAATATGTACTCCCCATATAGATCCAAGCTGTAGTTCTCATTTATGGAGAAAATAGCATTGCACCTTTACGTGCTGCTCGGCTCCCAACGCCCTGGGAGAGCAGGAAGACTGGTGTCTGGAAGCCAAGTCTGTTAAGTAGTTAGAATGGCTCAGGGAAATCTGAGTTATAGTTGCAGTTTCTTCTGTCACTTGAGTAGGGCATAATGGGCCTAATTCAGCTCCTGTAACACCACTAAATCGATGGAGCAGCATTATCAACAAATGAGCCCCCTGTGTGCTGAGTCGGGGCTCAGGTGCTGCAGTGTTTGGGTTTGAAGGTCCAGCTCCTGAAAGGCACTTGAGTCCTCGGGGAAGGGCTCCACTCCATCAGGGCAAGGAGAGTGTCTCTTTTCTCACATCCATAGCCCGGGGAGAAGTCAGGCTGAAGTGTGCCAAACAGAAGGGAAAATAAAAGGTGCTCTGCTAGCACAGAGGGGAGCAGCACTATTGATTTTCATGGAATTAGGCTACCCTGAACTAGCTGAGGATCTGGTCCCCTTCCCTCTGACTGAATAAGCCAATGCCAGCATTGCACTGAGCTTTCCCCAGCCCCTTTGACATCTATATAGCAGCCTTTCAGAGACATTTTTATATTCATTTTGGATTTGCCTGTTGTAGCTTTAAAGACATGCTTTACCCTAATATGAGTGAGACAGGACTATTCATTGTAATTATTCCTGAAGACCATTTCACTTGTCAGTAGCCAGAAGAGTGCAAAGTAAAAATGAATTACCTGAACAGTCACTATTTGGGCAAAGGGCACTCTGGTCCAGGCAGAGGAGAAATTCTGGATGTGCAGGGAAAGGTTACTCCCTCAACAGCATATAAATCATAAAGATAAAACCAGTTAACCACTCCTTTATGGAATATTAGGAAGACTTTCCTATGACTTTTGGTTTGTTTTATTATTGTAAATCAGGAGTAGAGAGACCTTAAAGACAGAGCTATAATGTATTGGACAGTCTCAGTCCGCAGATTAATCTACACTTTTCCAGCTCCTCAGAGGACCTGCCATCATTTTCATAAATAGATGACAAGGACAAAGATGGACAAAGCTAATTAATTTAGTTTCTCATGAGCTTAGTGCAGTCTACAAGGTGATGACTTAAAATCAAACCTCAGGAGCTAAAGATACATCACAGCTAAAGTGGGCTGATGTGATTTCTTAAAAAAAAACCTGAGGAATTGCTACCAACTTCTACATGAAATTCGGATTCTGTTTCAATTAGAGAGTACAGGAAAAGGGAAAAGATACATAAACACTATTTTTCTATGTTTTTTATTTAAATCAGAAGTGTTAAGCTGAGTAGGGGCACCCCAACTAAAGTGCATTTTTAGTGAAACTGGCACTGAAAAGTAACTGGAGGGGAGAGGTGCGTCAGTAACACTCATAACTTACAGCAAAAAGGAGTCGCATTATGTGGACTAAATGCACAAGACAGTTGTTTCCTCATACCGACACTTGGATTAGTTTTAAGGCATGCACCTTACACAGGGGACATTTTGATCTGTGAAATGAACAACACTATAAAGTATTGAAGGAACTAAATCCATGAACTAATAGCTTAAAATACAACTTGTGTGTACCATAATGCACTTGAGAGAAGAGTTAATGGTTGCTGGGAAGATGAAGGTCATCACTCCCACATCATCCCCTACTTCCTCCTTCTTGCCCCAGCTCCATGGGCTGAGCTCTTGCCACATGATACGGCATACCCCTTTGGTCAGCTGCCCCAGCTGTGTGTGTATCTCCCCCCTCAACTTCTTGTGCACTCAAGCCTCCTCAAGTGGCCAGATGTGGGTGAAAAGAAAAGGCTTTGACTCTGCAAACCTTGCTCAGCAATAACAAAAACATCCCTGTGTTACCAGCTCTGTTTCCAGGACAAATCCAAACCACAGCCCCTTAATAGCTGCTGCCGAGAAAATGAATTCAGACCAAAACCAGCATGGTGCACAGCCACACAGAGACGTCCAAACACAAAGGTCTAACAGATGTTGAATACAAGTCCTTCACAGCTTGGGCACTAACAGAAAGCAACTAGGAGATTAGACATTACATCAATAAATATAAAGCTAATAGTACACATGTATTAGATAACATTCAACATTGGGCACATACCCATTTCTTTCAGTCGAGTAAGAGGATGGAATAGAACATGGAATATAGACAATTAAAAAACAAAACAAAAAGCCAAAATGCCAAAACCAACAAAAAACTAAAAGGAAACAAAAAACCACGACCAAAAAACAACTAAGCCTGTTTCCTGGATGTAAACACTTGAATTGAAAAAAGATGGGAATGCTCAGTTTAGCTGAATATAAACCATAAAGTCTTTGATAAAATCCATGTGGCAGACAGATCTGAAACAGGTGGTTTTTTTCCTCAGCCTTAGTTATGTATTGAAAGCAAAGATTAGGAAAGAGTTCTCTATAGCAGCTGGAGAAATGCAGTGAAAAAAGTCTATATCTGCACTATATTAATATAAATTTTGTGTGAAAGAATTCTCCAAGGCTAGATAAAAAAAGGAATTGTGATTGTGAGAGCATCTGCCCAGGAAGAGGCCCTTCAGAACTGAATTAAAGCAGCAAGAAATACTGTGTTAGAAATTTAAGTGCGGAATTTCAATATTAAATACAGTTTTAGTTTAAGACTATAAAATTATTATAAGTGTTAAGAGAAGATGGAGAACGCATGAGATCAAATCATCCACAAGAAGTTCACAGCCTGCTTTTTATAGGGAATTCAATTTAACAACAATATTGAGGGGTTGACAAGGCTCATTGTATGCAATAAAAGAAATATATGGACCTGCATAAATTGAAGGAGTTCATGTATTTCCATCAAAACATGAAAACAGAAAGCCATCGTTGTTTTGCTTTGTGGGACTCAACTGGGCTGTTTAGAGTAAGAAGTGCTTATAATAGACAGTCAGCTGAGATGCCATTGCAGAACAAGAAATATATTTGGCCATTTGATGGCAGTGTTAAATTGTGCATTGCAGTGTCTTTGTTAGGTTCAGGTTTTGCTTTTAGGACCATACCCATCTCCTGCACCTCTCCCTTCTAGGGCTTTGGATTCGCAGCTCAAACCTCTTTTTTTAGTATATAGATGTCATGGAAAAAAACCCAAAAGCCCAAAGGCAAAAAACCTGTGAAGATTAGGCACAGTGTGGATTAATTTATCTGGAAGAATGTGTTGGAAGTATTGCTACTTAATGTTTGAAGAGATCTTGATGTTTTGGATGACTTGAAGTCCCTGCTACAACATTCTGGATCATTCTAGCCAACAAGAAAACCTACCTTTAAGTAATTTGTAGTCAGAGAAGCCCTTATAAAAAACCTCAGCAACATTAAAGTAAGCTTTTTTCTCCACATATCCAACATTACACCTATCATCATGTAGGGATTTGTCTAGTAAGACAAGGGAGACTTGCATTTCACTCTTGTACAGCTCCAAGGTACCAACATCCAGGACTGAGGACCAGTTACTAGATCTGAACACACCACATAAAATAGCAGTCATTCACTTCCAGATAGTGTCTAATTACATTTACAGCTCTAACTCCCTTCAGCACATCTTTCAGTTGAGGGAGTGATGCAGTTGCATGTTTTAAGTTTTGTTTGGTTGGTTTCTGCACATTTACAACAGGCAGCATTTTTCTCAGATTTATTAACTGAATTACTCGATTAATTGATGCAGGAAGAGGTTTACATACAGCCTGCAACATCTAAAGGAGAAGTTATCACATTCATTTACTTTGATCTCACTCTGCATGAGGACTCCCAGTCTTTTCCCAGCATTCAGGTGAATGCAGAAGCACGCTCAGCAGAAGGGACAAGTTTTACCCCATGCTTTTCTTCAGCCATAATTGATCCAAGCAACCAAAATTATTCTACAAACATCCTGAAGGTTAGAGAGTACTCACTTTGAGACATTTCCTCCAACACTCTCACTTGCAACTAAGTGCCATTAAATCCATTGGTTCTTATCTACAGAAAACCAGGAGAAGCAAAAATAGCCCCCTCTGACTTTTCAATCTGGACAATGAATGCAATGAATGAGAGCCTAATGATGCAAAGATGTCTCTGAAGTACACGATTTTGAATTGACTAATTTCTGTCTGTGGTGGGTTGATCTTGGCTGGCTGCCAGACCCCCCTCCAGCCAATCTCTCACCCCTCCCTCCCCAAGAAAAACAGGATGAAAAAAAGCTCACGAGAATAAATAACGATGGGGAGATTAGCTATTAGTTACCATCAGGGCTAAACACACTCAATTTAAAGAAAATTAGTTTCACTTATCGACAATTAAAATAGAGTTGGACAGCAAAAGAAGAAACAGAAGATATAAAACACTTCCCCCCACTCCATTCCTGTCTTTCCAAGCTCAGTTCCAGTCCCTCATTTCCATCTCCTCTCCCTCCCCAAATGGTGCAGTGGCATTGGGATTAGGGTGAGAACCCAGCAGTACCTCTCTGCAGCATTCTCTCCTGCTCCAGGGTGGGCTTCTCTCCATGGGACACAGCTCCCTCAGGATAAACCAGCTCCTGTGTGGGCTTCTCTCCATGGGACACAGCTCCCTCAGGGAGCACCTACCTGCTGTGTCACAGAGCCCTCCACAGCCTGTGAGGAAAGAGAGGAAAGTGAGGAAACCTCTACTACAGCATCTGCTTCTTCTCAAGCCTTGGTGATCACATTACTTTTTTTTATTATTACTGTTTTACTTTTTCAACTTCCCCCCTCACACTAGAGCTCAAGGCTTTTTATCCCTTTTTAAACAGGCCCTCACCACCAGAATTCTGCCCCAGACACCCACCACAGATGCAGCTCAGCAGCATAGACACCAACCAGAACTTGGACGCCAAAAAGCTGCTATGTGACCAGGATGCTTTGAAATAACCCAGGCCAGTGTTAGCAGTGATTGCACTCACCTGGTGATAATTAGAGCCCTCATTAAAGGACTGACACAAGACACAGGTGGTGTGATTTTTCAATTTAAACTTCTTTCTTTGAGGGAAGAAAAGATCTGGAAGGGCCTGGTTCAGCTATTGCTGGCTGCACAATGATAATCTGTTAGTGAGGAGAAGATGGCTTTCTAACTCAGTGTGCCTAATACTTTATATTTATTGTCTTAAGCAACAACTCATTGTCCAGTAATGTGAAACATGGGTAGGAGGAATATAATAATCAGTTTTCTCATTTTGAGCTTTTACTGAAATAAACCTCTGAATCCATCATGTTTCTGAACATCACCCGAATATTTGCCTCTTTCTACTGTCCACCTTAAGTGACCTGTAAAATCCAGCTGGAGTGATCTTTCTAGCTGATAGGCTGCCTTCAGTTTTAGACCTTCCTCTTTTTCCTGGAGCATCAAATATAACCAGATAGGACACTGACCTCAAGCAGTTGTGGTGAACATGGGAAGACACTGCAATCATATTGGAAGCCCCTAAATTATTCAGAGCACTTTCTGGTAAAATGGTGCTGCAGGACAATGAAAGCAAAGAACAATTCCCAGCAGATTAGATTTTTTTTTCCCTGTTGCTGTCTGTAATTATTTCTATCGGATAAGTTATTTGCTATGCAAGCTTACCTTCAAAAGCATGCTTGTTTAAAAGAGAAAGAGGAAGAAATCCTAGAAGGGGCCTGCACATGATTAAATGGCTTTAACAAAGCATAATGAATAATAATGACAAAGACCTGTCAGTTGGAATTTTAAGCATTTTGGCTTGTGAATTGGAAGTGCCAGTGATATCAAGATGACTACCTGTAGCAAATAAATGGGTATTTTCCAGTGCTGCCTATCAGTGAATATTACAGATGAACTGTTACTAGTTTGCAGATTTCTGCAAGTAACATTTCTTCTGTAATTTTAATGTACTCACAGTACAGGGAAAAACAGTATGGAACTGTTGTCTTTAGCAATACATTCTACAGATCTCTGAGAGCTTGTACAACCCAAGAAAATGATTGGGTTTTTTTTGGTTTCTCTTTTTTAAAAGAGACCTTGGTCAAAAGTAGCCAGACAAAAGTACATGGGAGTTCCAGCCCTACTACAGGAAGGGTGACTCAAGGAGAGGTGTCTGGGTTTCTTTGAGTGATGGATGGTGATTTTTGTCATGTTCTGTCCTAAAAGCTCTATGCAGGAAGGCAAATATTTGCATAAAAGTGCATAGAATGAAACGCTTTTTAATTTCCCCATTGTATTATTATCAGTTATCTGGCAACCTGGGTTTGATATAAGGTGTGCATTAAGCTAATCACTTCTTTAAACTACTCCATGGTAAACTCTGCTTTCTGGAAAATGTCTTTTTGCATGAAAACTTTGTTTCATTCCAGAAATTAATTTGGGGGGAACTGATTTTTCTTCCCCTCTATTTTATTTTTCTATATGCAGATGCCTAAGGTAATACAGCCCTCCTAAATATGTAGTTTAATTTTTCTCATTTCACTGACAGAGATAGGGCAATACAGGTGAAATGAATTTGAGAAGGAGTTTTCCAAGTTGTGCTTATACCTTTCATCACTACCAGCTTCAAAATTAAGCTAAAAAAGAAGTTATACAAATATTTAGATATACTACTGTAGCAAACAGGAGCTGAGGAAAGGACAATAAATGTCATAAAACCTTGGTTTTCCATCCAGTTTTCCTTGACAAATATCCTTTTCTTTCATACAGCCTCTCTGTTCAGGAAGGCCCATGGAGAGGAATGGCCAGACATCTATCACTTTATCACTGACGACATTCGTTAACAATGTCACCTTTCCTTTAAACCCAGAGTTTGCTCTAAGAAATCTATTTTTTGACAATATACTGTGTGGACAAGGCAATTTTTAACATCTATTACTCCTGTGTATTGTGTTTGAAATTGATGGTGCTGAATGTGTTACGTTTCTACTATCAGATACTCATTGTGGGAGATAGAAATGCTGTGAAGGCCACTAACATCTCATTGAAGAAAAGGAACAGAAATCTGATGGCTTTCCATTGAGGGACAGCTGCTCAAAGGGAGGTTAAGTAAGCACAATATGTTGGATACTGCTTTTTCCCCACTGGAGAAATGTATACCAAAGTACTTCAGAGCTCTCCATCAGATCAGTGTTCCGGTGTCAGTGCTGTAAACAATTTCAATAGGATGCTGGCTGGAGAAGTGGAGAGAGAACAGAAAAGAAAAGGAGGAAAACAAAAGGCAGAGGTCTTTTAAAGAAAGTGACAATTATTTTTTTACAATAATGAACAAGCATACATATTCCTTTTGAGTACAAATATTTAGCTCTGTATAGACAGCTTTCTATTAATAACAAAGAGCAGTGAAACAACTGAATATGTGCCAGAATTCTGCCCTGTATTTTAATAAACTGGAGCAGATTCCCTGAATTTAAGCAATAATCCTGTACCAACTTAGTTTATTTTCTGGTGTGGAAAATCAGCCCTACTTCAGCATGTACATCAGTTGTTGCAGAGGCCAAATCAATCAGACAATCAAGGTGGATCTGCCTAGATCTCAATCTAAAAGTGAAACTGCCCAGAGCAGTCTTAAGTCATTGACTCAATAGCCTGGTTTTATTAACAAAAAAAGTAGGGCTCCTCTCTTTGTAATTGGAGGACATTTGGCTGCCTGAGGACACAGTGTCCTTCTGTGACTCCCTCATCTCCTGCCTCAGCCTGAAGCCTTTGGCAGGACCCCATTCTGCTGACCTGCTCCACACAGAAATAGCCATCTCCTGTTCTTCCAGTCATTCCCTTTTCACAGGGAAAACATGCAAACTGAGAACCACACGAGTGGGAATATCCTTCACACAGCCTGATTAATGTTTCTACAGGCTTCTTAGGAGATAAGTACTATTTTATTAAATTCTCACTCTACTAATATCAGAAGATTTTCTAAGTTAAGCACTGGTCCATGCAGCTGAGTATATTTACTGCACAACTCTAAATTTTCTTCTTTTTCAAAATTTTTTTTAGCTTCTTCGGCACTATTTAATGGGAAAACTTTTTAAGACAGAAAAAGGGGAGACAAAATACTAAACTCCCTGAAATGTCGCCTTAAATACCAGTTTAACTCCATATTCTACCTTTGGGTTTCATATCCCTCAGTATATAATGAGGTACCACTGTGTTATATATCACGTAAACCTATGAGACAGGAAAAATAAAAATAGTGCTCGAGTGTTGATTTTCATTTTCTCTTATCAACAGTTTTGTTCTAAGGTAGAAGCAAATGCCTTCTGAAATCTGGCTACTTGGTCCTGTTTTCCATTTGTGTTTCCAAGATATGAATAAAGCAGCTGCAAATGGATCTGAAATACACTCTGAAAATGAGTGGTGATGAGCATCCTGTGGTACAAAGTGAAATCTTGTTTCTTGTGAGTTGATAGGGTGTCACAGACTTCCCCTGGACCACGGAGTGCAATGGATCTTTTCTTAAGACAGCCCTGACAGCTTCATGTAACTGAACTAATTCCAAGTGATGTTGATTTAATTCATTGAGATGAGAGTCTGATAACTGCCTTCAGTCTCCGTGTAGAAAACAACGTGCACTCCTGCTGCTCAACACAAATGTTAACAACAACATGTTGGAACACAAGCTCGACAAATCATTTAAGCATTTACTTTAGCCTGCCCCACTGCAGCAAAACACTTAAGCACATGCCTAAAGGTATAGACATGCTCAAGTGCCTTTCTGATTAATGATGAACTGGAGCCCAAGTGTCTAATTTCAAGGCTAACATTGTGTCTTATTGCTAGATTGGAAGAATTACTCATTCCAGTACTATCCAGGGAGATTAACATCACATTTCACTTCCCTTTCTCCATGAATGCTGCTGGTACACAGTGGATGAGCTGACCCCACGGGCTGGAGGAGCTCTGAAATATTGACACACAATCAGACTTGCCAGCGAGTGATGTCCTGAGTTCCTCAAAAGGCAATCAGAATGACCCCCCAAAAATGAAGTTTTACAAACTGTTACTTCACCATTTGAATGAATGAATCCTAGAAATCAGTTTTCAGGAAATGGTGGAGAGGAAATTGTTGAAGTGCTTTAACATCCTGTCAAAATGTCACCTATGTGCAGGAATGGCATGTGTTCATTTTAAAAACAGATAAATGCAGAAAAACACATGACAATCAGACCCGAGCTGAGGAAAAAAACCCAACCAAACAACCCACACAGAAAAAAAACCCAAAAAACTACCAAAATGACAAGGGAATAAAACAAAGGATAAAACATTGTCTTTACTGTGAATCCTCCTTTCAGTCTCCAGACAGTGAAAACATCAAGGTCAATGGCTCAGTTTAAAGAATGCAGCCCCCCCATTGCCAAGGTACCAGAGACAATGTCAGACTTAATTGACAGATTACTTCTAATCAATAGTTTCTCTGATTAGTGACCCACTGACAATACAACCAAATCAATGTGTTTATTCCAGACGTTAGTCCTGATGCTCTAAAAGAGTGAAAACCAGGCAAAAATTACAACATTAAGTAACCTGAATCCCCTGCATACCAATTGCACCTGTCACTCAGCTCGCTTATTTACAGGGTTTGAAAGGTTTAGTTGACAACAGAAGGGCTAATAAACAGAACCCAAGTCATGTTTAATTATATCAGTTTTATTATCTTAATTAATCAGTCCACTGCTCTGCACTCTAATATCATAATGTTGTCTTTTTTTATAACAGGCTACAAAAGATTTCTTTATTTCTCTTTACTTAATTTTTGGCCTATATCTATTGTGGCATTCTTTTTGTTGATTTCGCCCTCATAGACATGAGGCCAGTGTATTAAATCTTTGAAAAACTGCTGTTTAGGTGGAGAACAAAAACACCCTGAAAGCTGAATGGAATAACAAAAAGACAAGAGAGTCTGTACTCTAATTAATTTTACATGAAAAGGCAAAATTAGAAAAGACAATAAGAGATTTAAAGCCCAGAGGTATCTGGACAGGAACTTGGAAAAGACTGTGTAACTGTGGTATTGGTGATAAAAGTCCATATACCAATGCTTGATTACAACCAGAGATTATATTTTAAAAAAAGTGAGTTATGACAATCTATGCCAAGAGTAGATAGATATGCAATATCCTCCCGATAGCTGCTATGAATGTGGAAGGGGGAAACTGGATAATACTGATTTCAATTTTAACTCACGTTTCAAACGCAAACTGTTTCAATTATGTCTAATTGAAATGATTTATTGCCTTAAGTGGGCAAGGAAAAAGACCTGCACAGAAATTCAACTTCTTAATCTTTGTGCCGCACGTTGCTCCTGTTCTCCATTTGTTTGTTGTATTGAATGAGAAATGGGAGACATGTCTGTGTCATGCCTTTGCATATTTAGCTTTTTGAGCTGAGTTGAATCATGATATAAAGAGAGGATGTAGTTTCCATAGTAGAGACCCAAAGATGTAAAAAGGTGAAGCATTTAAAGATGCACTGACAATCTTCTTTAAAATAAACACAGCTTAAGTTACCCAGCTAGGAGTAGGTGTGTAAGCTGAAAATATGTACAGCTCAAAAGATATTCTGCAAATAAAGTTTCCTTATTTAACTGACAAAACTTCATTTTGGCGTGGATTATTTTTGTCGCTGTAGGAAGTGCTGTTGCCATCATCCAAGGATTCTTCCTGTATTTCATAATTTCATCCTTGAAGGTGGGACCAATGGATCCACCATCGCAGAGCAGTGAACTGGCTACAAACCTGCCCCAGTTACAAGTGTCTTCTCATTTCTCTGGGCAAACAAAACCCTGCATTTTTATGACAGCCTCAATGGGCAGATGGAGTGGGATACTCTGGGTAAGGCAGCCTCTAGGTCAGTGGCTAGGATTGACTGAGATGATGGCTATAGCATGAAGACAAGCAAACAAAATCCCTGTTCCCCATTCCCCTGGAGGAGTCTTTGTGCAATCGTGCAGTTGCAGGGCTTTTGGGGACTGTAGAAGTTCTTTCAGAGTATTCAGTATTCGGAAGTCACAGAAGGAACCTCTGGAGGTCAGCTGGACCAACCAAAGCTGGGCCTCATTTAATTACTGTTGTGAGTGGCAAACAATCACATTAATGAACAGCTGTACCAGCCTCTGGTTGTCCATCACAGCAGCAACAAGGCTTTATGTCTAAGTCAAGGGGTGATGCAGCTCCAAATGAGCATTCCCAGTTCTCCAAAGCCAAGCAGGTCTGCCCTACTGCCCTCCCCGTAACATCTCCTGGCTGGCTTGAGGGAAGGTGACAGCCAGGCCTCCAGGGCTTGGACAGATTTGTTTCTGGTCTTCAAAGGGCACTTGCCCTACAAAACCCTTTTCAAAGGCAAAAGTTGGCTAAATATATTGAGCATTGAACTTTATTCTATTTGCTTCTTTACTGTATATCTGCCCATAAAGCAAAAAATATGGATTATTTTTGTAAGAATATCCATTGACTTTGGTGTCGATGAATTTGCTGATTGAAATGTGCTTCAGGAGAGGTACTAAAATATGTATTAAAACTCCATTGAAATACATAGCTTTTCAGTGTGTTTTTTAATTTTCCATAAGAGGCATAATTCCTTGTTTTACTGGTGCAAAAAAAAAGCTAAAGAAGAATTATTTTCTAGTACAATCTGTAAGACTTTTTTTAAAGGAATGGAAGTGAAAAAGCAGTTGTGGTAGTTTTGTATATGGTACACAACTGACCTGAGGGAAAGCAGCCTGCCAGAAACCTGTCACGAGGACTAACTATCCATATAAATTCCCGTGTTTGAGTTGATGCTTGCAGACAAGCAATGGCTGACGTCAAAGTTAGTTCTGAAGGCCAAATTAAGACAAAGTTTTTCGAGGTTTCTTTGAAGAGCAAAGCGTTTTGGACTATCTTTCTGTTCCTGTAACTCAAGTCTCCTTGACAGCCTATTATTTGTTCAGTCGTTATGTTCTCTTGATTCTTTCTGACAAAGTTATCGAGCACCCCACTGGGACCACAGCCAAAAAAGCATTCGCCTTTATACAAAGGGCCAGATCCTGACAAAAAATGCACAGCTGGAGTAAATGCACTGTTTGGTCAGAAAGTAGAGCTAAATGGAGATTTCTGCTGCACCTTGTCACTGCTGGTGCAAATGCAAGCCATGGGAACTACAGGATACAGGGAGAAATAAAATCTACTGCTCAGCAATGCAGGTTTCTCCCCACACTAAAACTCCTGTACAAATAGCCACAGTAGAGCTTAGATTCATTATACAGAGGTGTGCTTTTATTTTCCTTTTATTGGCTCTCTATTGTCTATTCCTCCATCCACAAGGAACGTGGTATTTCTTTGTTTTTATCTTGTTCACAGCTGCAATGGGAACAATTAATCCTTGTTTAACAGTGGATGCAGTATAGTCAGTCATAGCACCTTTTTTTTTTAATACTTACTACTGGTTACTTTTGATATGCTTATTGCTTTTTATTTTATTGTAATTATTGCTCAGCTTTTCACAGCTTTTATTTTAATGATCTCAGGACCATTGTTCCACATGTCCAAAGTGCTGAGTTCCCAGACACCCTTCATTCTGCGCTACATTCAGATCTGGTGTATCAAAACAGATATCCCCAGTGTGCATCCTCTTATCAATTTCTGAAGAATTTGGAGTGACTCCTGGAAACAAATGTGATGACCTTTGCTATCCATTCCACAGCTAGGTTTAATGGTTATAAGTGTCTTGCCATTCCACTGATTCCAACAATGGGTACACAGACACATTAAGTACTACCCCAAACACAGCATAACCTGTGCTGTGAGCCCATCTCATTTTAAGCAGAAGGTGTTCCTCTTTGCTGCAAAACATTTGTACTTAATGTTGCAGCACAGTCATTCCATAGCTGGTCTATAACTGGTTTATTTGTCTATATGCATATATAGTTGCATGTGTATGTTTGCACATACATACAAACACACATATCACAGACCAAGGAACAACTGAGCATGGCGAGTCCCTTAAGAGGCAACTGCTGAGAGTGAAGGAGGTGAGAGAAGAAAGAAAATGAATTTATTTAATTTTACTGGAACATTTGGATCCTTGTTTTACAAGGTCCCATAACAACATGGAAACATTCCCTATTATTCGCATGAAAGGGATCGTTTTGGTCAGTGCAACTTCCAAGCTTTCCACCACTGAGACAGAACTCTAAACCTGTTGCTTCCCTTTTCACAGGGTAAAATTCCTCTGCTGTGCATTTTAAGAAATATGATTCACTTTGTTAAAAGCAACAATCTGTCAGCTCTGGGTTCAGGTACCTGCTTATCTCAACTGCTGGTGATTTTCTCCAAGAACAGGAGTGCAGGCAGATAAGGAGTGTCAGTGTACTGCAAATACACCATCATCTTCTGCTGAGACAAACTAGGAACACGTGCTCTTTTAACCTGAAGCCAGCATTACATCGGCCATTAGGAAGATGGGCTTTTAAATTGAAGGACTGCTGTTGGTTACTGATTACTTTGTGAACAAGACTATTTAATGGACTCTAATTTCCTGTAACTAATTCATTCTTTGGGATCTGGAAGTAATTTTGGAACAATGTAACAGGTGATGCTAATAATTATCTCTCTCTATAAAATCTGAATCTCTAAATCAAGATATATATTTTTCTCCCTGTGTCTTTCCTGACACTTAATCCCTAAAGTACTTCACAAAATAAGGTAGCACGGTTACAGAAATAAAATAGCAGGAGATGGAGATAAATTGAAATGCAAAATCAATAATTGATGAAATGTGTATTTTTCTTCCTGTGCATTGGAACAGGCTGTGCAGGGAAGTGGTGGAGTCACCATCCTTGAAGGTATTTAAAAGACGTGTAGATCAGGCCCTTAGGGACACGGTTTAGTGGTGGATTTAGCAGTGCTGGGTAAATGGTTGGACTTGGTGATCTTAGAGGTCTCTTCCAACCCAAACGAATTCCCCGATTCTGTGATCCAAGGTGCTGTCAAATATTGCACCTTTGTCAATGAAGTTGCCGTATCCATGCTTGGATTTAAGACGGGAGGTGCAGTCCAGCTCAGAGCCCAGGTGTTCGCTGGTATTTTTACGGCTGTTGCTTCTTTGCACATCGGGTGGGGTTCTCCATTCAGTAAGAAACAATAGAAGTGAGAAGTGGGTGTTGTAGCTAAAGGGAAATCCAGCCCACAGGACTCTGTACGGCCAGCACGCGGAGCAGGCAGGAAGGCCACCCCTCTTTACCCGTATTGCCTTAAAACCGCATGTGTTGCACAACGCAGGTTAATACACAAAGCTTCTCCTGCACCTACGATTTGGTCTTTATATCTGATGCAGAAACTTCTCCTTGCATCCAATAAATTCCTGCGCCTTTGCAGCTGTTCATCAGCTGAACCCTGGTGGGAATCTGTGCAGAGGTGAAGTGATATGTTCAGGCAAGTGCAAGGTTCTGGCTGCTGCTGGTAAATCTCACCTTGAATCAAGATAAGCCATTTCTCAAGGCCTTTTCTCTGCCTTTTCACAAGTGAAGAGTTTCAGCCAACAGTTCAGTAGCAAAGTAAGAACAAGAAACCACCAAAAGCAGGACTGCAAAAAAACCCATTGGCTGCTTATGATTCCTTTTTCCAAGTCCCCCTTTCTGGCACTCTGTTGTGTTTATGTGCTAGGCAGCAAAATGCTCTACTCTTCTCTATATAAAATCAGCTGTTTCACGTCTTCTAGGCTAATTCATACATCTTTATTGATTACATCTGTGACTCTTTAACAATGACACTATTTGCAGAAATCAAAGTGGAACATGTGGAAATAGCAGTAATCTTTTTAACTAAAGTAATTCCAAAGAAAAAGGTATAGGCTGTTCTATTTACTGAAAATTTATTTTTAATGCACCTCATTGGTATTTGTTTGAATTAGACTGCTGTGGCAAAAATCTAGACAAAATATGAAATGTGATAACTATTATAGTCATTAATATATCATATTTTAATGTGTAGCTACAGTCACAAATAAAAGTATTATTCTCTCATTCAGCTCTCACAGCTTGTATTTTTTTTATGAAAACGAGATTCTCATTATGTTTGCTGGTTTTAATCAGTAATGTGATTTCCTTCTCTGTGCCAGGCAGTTTGTGAAAAATGAGGCATTTCCTGAACGACTCTCAGTTATAATGTTTTAGAATCAAACCCCCTTACCTTAATTTCATAGAGAATGATCACTCAAACTTATTCCCAGAAACAGTCTGGCAAAAATCTGTCTTTTTTTGATCTTGGATGTGTATTGTCCTAACTAAAAACTGTTGGATTTGTGCAGTTCAAAGCAGAAGCAAAGGAAAATGATTTTTATAAGGATTTTGAAAGGTTCTAATGAAACTTAGGATGGTTATTGTGTTTTGTTTTGGTCTTTTTCTTTTTTTTTCAAAAATTATTTTCCCTTTCCTAGACTACTTTCAAAATCAGAAAAACTTGAAGCTGGCTAGAAGAACTTACACTGTGAAGGAGAGGAACCTCCACAAAGGACATTTGTGAACAGTGACAACAAAATGAGGATGTGTGTGAGTGGCACACAATTTTTACCGGATATGGAAGCAAATATTTCTGTTTGCAGAAACCACAAATAAAAGAAATCCAATGTAGCTTGGATAGCAGTGAAGGACTGAGCATTGTGAGGGCCACAGATTACAAACAGCTCCAACACCATTACCACCTCCACAAATAGGACATAAGATGTGTTCAGACGACATTTTCTGCAAAGCAGTACTTTTAATAACTACTCCATAGCAATTTAAGATTATCATATTACAGCATGGAATACAAACAGGTAAAATAATCACTCTGAAGATTAAACAAGTGGAATGCAATTTCAAGTTAGTTTTTCCTCTTCACTGGATATTGCTACTCCTGTTACATTTGTTCCTGGCAGATGTAAAGTAGCTCACTTGAAAAACCACTGTATTTCCAAGAGAGCCCTGAATGCACCAAGTACTCTTGAAAATCTTGGCTTAATTGTGAATTTTATGCATTCAGAAGTTTAGTGGTGACCAGCTCCGAGACAGTACCTTCTGCCAGTAATGAAGAGAATAATACAGATTGTGTTTATAAGTGGGAAAGCAGTGTGCATATGCAACTTTCCCAAAGTACAGAATCAGTGTTTGCCAACTGCTTTGTTTCAGATGTTAGATATTTCCTAGGGACAGCATAAAAACTTGGTAATAGATGATCACTTTAGTGACTACTGGGAAATGAAAGCATTTTATGGCAACTGCTCTAGCTGCTGCAATACACTGTAATCTCCGACCTGAAATACAGCTGGTACTTCAGAGCAAACAAAAGTGGCTTACAGAGGACCAAGGATCAAATTTCTTGCTGTTCTGCATCTTGTATCATCATTTACCATTGTGAAAAGAGGAATAAATCATCTGCTTTTCAGACCTGGTTGTACTGTGTACCCACTTTACAAAAGGATGAAGGATGACACAGGTAGGAAGACAATGGGGAATATGCCCACAGGGATTTATGTCTGCACTGTTAGGCAGTTTGGGTTTTGAGCTCTCATGTTTTTCCCTTTGGACAGAATGATATTTAGGGAAGACACTTTATGCACATGTAAGAGAAACCAATACATTATTGAACAATTCTGTGCTGCCATGTGCTTATTCTTGTTTGCAAAAATATGCTATATACTGAGAAACTAAATAATTCAGGATGGCTATCCTGTTCCCATATACACGTATCGTAAACAAAACAGGAAAGCTCTGTTTGCTGCCCTTGTCAGTAAAAATCAGCAAATGAGATTTTCAGTGATATATGGAGGCAGTGTGGCAGAAAACTGAGTTATGAACACTGAAGTAACAAAGTTTTGCAATGTATATTATATGATAGTCGGTAGATTAATAGATAAGTAATACTACTGACACTACTGGACTCTTATCCTAGATTTTTCAAAAGTGCTATGTATGAATGTATACCTTAAGTGTTTATGGGAGAAGAAAAATCTCTTTTAGGTGTACCAGTTTGGGTTTTTATAACAAATGACAGAATATTCAAACTCCCAGTATTGCCTATATGTTAGCTGCTAGAAACCCAGACTACCATTTCAGATGCAGCAAATTTAAGTTATTAAATGTCATCCCTGCACTGGTACAAACAACACAAAATATGACACAAAACAAATAAAAATAAAATATGACAGACATGTAAGTGTCAAAATGGATTTGTGCAGTCTATTGGTAATCTGGTTTGAGGTGTAGATTGCAAGACACCAGCATTTAAATCTGTTCTATGTTTCCGGGTGCTGTGGTTCGCAATATTTAAGTTTCTATACATTTACTGCCTTTGTTCTCCAAGGGAACTTCTAGTTCATGTGAGAGGAGCCAAATTTCTAAAATCCTGCTCAGAGGTTCAAAAACTCCTATTGACCATGCCGTGTGTTCAGGTACTGCAAAGAGCTCCTCCACAGGATCAGCTTTAAAGGTCAGTGGCATAGCAGAGGTAACTCACGGGCATTGCTTTTTCTCATGTCCAGCTGCATGTTTAACACAGTCATTCCTGGACTTAAAATTTCCAAGCTCATGGCAGAACTGGTTGACCTTCATGCTCCAGGAGAAGTGGAATTTTTTAGCCAGAGAAGATGTTTTCATTGTTGGATGAAGAGGTGATGTTTCCAGTACCTCTAAGGCAAGAATAGTAGCAGAACTGAGAAAATCCATAACACCAACAGAGGTGTATGTTGATGCTATTGCATCACATTTTTTCTGGAAGCTGTATTTTGGTATGGAGAATTTAAAGGTTTTTACATTAACATAAATATTGCTAAATATGTTAAAGAATTAAAATATATATTTACAATAAAAGATAAGCGTGCATAATTTAATAAATGAAAGAACGTGAATCAGTTCCTGATTTTAAAAAATTTTATTTTCAAAAAATTTTCTCTTCAATCAGATTTTAAAAATACTCAGTTCTTTCTCCCTGCAAATTAAGGCAATGTAGACTTTTGAGAGGGCTGATACAGTTTTCCTCCCTGTAGGCATTATTTCTATTCTGTGCTGCAGTGGGGATTACTAAACAGAATGGGAAGCGAACTTCAAGGGAAGATTCAAATGTGGTTAATGTTGTCATTCTCAAGACACTGAGGAAGCATTCAAACTGTAGTTTGCTTAAATGAAACTATTTGGTCAGAATGTTTGAACTACATCACCTCTTTATCATGCTCAGTGGCTGGAATATTCATGGGGAATAGCTCCTTAATCATTTGCTTCAAGATAACAAGTATTCCACTTGGCAGTGTAAAACAGAAATAAAATAAACCCTGAAACAGTTGATTCTGAGGTCACAACTGTCAAACTGAAGAACGTCTGACATATTTGTTGGGTAACAGGAATGAGGGAAAGAGGGTACAGATCTCTTCTGTAAGGCAGAGAAGATAATGAATAGTGAAGGATTGTGATGATTGTCACTCAAATAGTTTTCAGTAATGATATTCAGCCTGTGTGTTCCTAGCAACAGATGCTCTCAAAGCCCCTGTCATGAATGACCTTTAAGCACAGTATTTGTTGCAAAGAACCACAATATTAACTGCCTCTTCACACATTCAGATATCCCACATAATGCTCATGTTCCGCAGAACAATGAGATTTCAGGTTTTATTTCTTCAAATCTTCCCCTCTTGTTTCCCCCTCCAAGGACTGTAAGGAAATAAACAGGCTGGAGCATGAGAAAAGGTTTGCTGCTATGCTGGAATACAAGCACTAATGTTTGTTTGTCCCATTATCTGGAGAAAAAAAAAGCTGTGCAAAACATGGGCATCTCTGCAGCAGGTTGAGAGATTTTTTGCCATTAGCATCATTCAGCCATTCAAGTAGGAGTGAAAAGGGTTCCTCTTTAACCCTTCAAGCTAAAAATTCTTTCCTGCTGCTACAATGGGTAAAAAACATAAAAAATATACTAGAAAACTTATTTTTCTCTAGCAGCTAGAAATTCGAGGTGATTAACACAGCAACAAAGGAAAGCACTTTCTGCTCGTCCTTTCCCTACCCATACACTCTCTTCCTTTTTAAATGGAGCAAGGTGTTAGAAAATAAGAAGTCGCATCATTTCTGGCCCCCACAAACACTAATGCAAGTTGGAATGGGGCCCAAATATTCTTAATTTTCTGACTTAATATCATTTTATATACATATCTGACTTGATATCATTTTTGAACATAGCTATAGTATAGTATAAACTATATAATTTTCTTTCTTTTTTTCATCTAAGAAAACTGCCCCATAAAATACAAGCAAATTTTAGAATTCTTTCCAGCCTCTTTCCAATACTTCTTCTCCTTCCTTCTTGTACCCTGAAGAGTACCAGAAACTCCTGCAGATTCGTCTGGAATTAACTGCATATATCATATCACAGACACAATTTCTGCACTGGATGAAGCCCTCTAGCTGGGAGTACTGCCATTTTTAACTGCATTTGTTTATCCTGAGGAGTCACTGTCGTGTGTAGTCATACTGTATTTCCAGAGCTAGTATTCCACAAATGACACAACTCTACTTGGACAAATGTGTTGTGTATCAAAATGAAAATAGTGGCACTATCGGGGAAACAATGAAAGGACAGATAACCGAATGAAAAGAAAACCTCCCAACAACCCTTTTTAATGTCTCCACCTGTTGTTGTCTGGGTGGTGGCCAAACGGAAAAATGGAACAAGCTTTATGATTTATTAGTTTGGATTTTCATATAGGGGCTGTAGAAGTAACAGCAATATTTATTAATGTTTGCAAAGAGTGTAATTTAATATTGATTCTTCTTTCTCAACCTTGTTTAGCTACTGGCATGTGAAGACTATGAAAATGTAACAAATAGTTATAATATTTATTACTTCAGCATCCACAATTGCAGCATTCTTTTGGTGTATATGACCTACTGAATTAATTCTTTCTTCTCTTTGGTTGGTAATTGGAATTTATGTTCTTGTTGTGAAACCTCACATATTCTCATTTTATCTGCAGCAACTCAGATTAATACTACAAAACCTCAGATACTCTGTGCAAAGATCCATGCTTGACAAATTAATCAAGACAAGAGTTTCCTATTATTAGTGTTCTGTATTTTGAACATATGTTAGCTAAACTTTTGCCCGTTTTTTTTTTTCTTTTCCCCTCTGATTTTTGCTCGGAAGCCCTGAGCCTATGGTAGAGCCCTTCTTTGCACCAGGAAGGACCTCCTGGATTTATGTTCTTGAGTTTCCCCTTTACATATCATTAATCAGCTTATTGCTTTCTCTGAACTTTTGGGTGTTAATAAATTGAAGGGAGTTTTGTAGCTATGGGAACATTGGAAGAAATAGAAAATATATTTAACAAAAGGAATCAAGGTACTCAAGCAGTTTTGTTAATCAAAGAGCCTGTTACAGAATTATGGTCATGACAGGGAGGATAACTAACCAGAATGTGATTTATCACAGACAATACTAGATTTTCCCCTCAATGTTCATTTTAAAAATTGTTTTTCATAGAAGTCTTTACCTGAAAGAAAGAAAACATAATTTGGGGGAGTTCAGTGTCCTGTGTGATAGGGGTTCACCACAACTGTTTTACATTACCTGCCTTTTATACATTATGAATCACCATAATGCTTGAATTCTTTATTTTCCTTATGGTCTGGGAATTGACAGGATATGCACATTTGCCCTTGGGTTTGTTATTTCATACTCTTGCCTACCATTTGCATGTATATTTTCATTTCATTTGCTCCCGTCAGTTCCTTGCACAGGAAACCAGTCTGTTTGAAGGAATGCAAAATGGTGGCCTGGCCAATTGCAAAGTGAACTGTGTCGTGATACCGGTTTAATAATGCATGACTGAATCCCCACAAGCCATAACTCATTGCTAGCACTATTTATTTCTTTATCATGTGTCACTTCCCTTTCCTGTCAGGATATCAAATGGCCGCAAAGTGCAGTGTGCTGTTTTCCTTATCTTTGAGCTAAATGTTCCATTATATCACATTTTAGGCTTTTAAGATTGCATAATGAAGCACACATAAAATCTAAAGTGATCCTGAGTGGTGTATCCACGATGGAATATGCTACAGAGTGATTCAGTGCCGGGACCGAGCGCTGCACTGCGGCTGGATCTGCTCGGTGGGAAGACACACGACTTAAATCATTCAGTCATTAGAATAGCAGATGCTCTGCTCTCAGTTTACTATAGGATTTCAGGGAGATTTATATACATCCATAGACAGCTAGAGTTCAAGGAACTTAATTGGGACGAGATAGAGTCTTTGCAACTCTGGGATTCACCGCGAGAAAATGTTTTCTGGCTTAAGCCACCGCGTGTGCTTGCTCTAAAAGCTTTGGGCTTAACCTTTAAATTTTTAAACCATGAGAAGGTTAATCTCTTTCTCTTACAGTGTCTTCCTTAAATGGGAGACGCCACACTGAAGATGTGGCATATTTTAATCTCACTGTTCCTTTGGATTTCAGCATCAGATCTGAAACTTTAAATTTTTTAATCAGAATGGCTCATGTGGCATTAGTATAGCTATAAAAAAACTACTTTTCTTCTTTTGTGGAGCAAGTGGAGTAAGAAATGGATTCACTAAGATACCTCCCAGAAACGTGTATTTGAGCTGCCAGCTTCATATGCTATTTTTTGATATTTTGCATTTCAGCTAACAATGGCATATCTGTTATATCATTATTCTTAAAATAAACAATCTAATAATAAGTGTTCCTCCACAGTATGCCACCAAACAGATGCTCAAAAGAACAGCAGCAATTCAAATAAAAACAAAACAGAAAGCCTGAAAGGTCACATCACTTTTGGATATTCTAGGTGTCAAAATTCAACTGAGCATAAATATTAAAACTTAAATGTGTCAGTTGTTAAAAAAACTTCCAGAACCTGCAAAAATATCTGAGTCACTCAAACATTTCTGCCTGTGCATCAAAAAAGTACACTGAAAATTATCATTACATTTAAATTGAATTTCATCTAAGGTATATAGATTCATTCTGACCAAAAAAAAAAATTCCAACAGTGATTAAAAATAAAATCTCATTTTAAAAGTGACTTTTTAAAGTATATTGCTCTTCACAAATCCCAAAGCTGCAACAGCTGTGCACCATACAGGTACCGGCAGGCAGTGCAGCAAATGTGGGGATCCAACTCCAGTTTGGGCCTTTACTGTAATTTCCTGTAGAACATTTACCTCTCTTGCCCTCTCCCCTCTGCACCCACAAATCTGCTTTTGCCTTATGACCTGCCCTGAACCAATGCCTCCTTTCTCTTTTGGCTGTGCTGGCCTCTGAGAAGGATTAATTAGCTGAGGAGCAGCTGCAGAGCAGAGCAGGGCAGTGATCTCACTGCCTCAGGTAGGATCACCCCTTGGATGTTGGCTTTATGATCTAGTTAATAAAATATTTAAACACCTCATTTTTATGCCCACAGGGAGCATGATTGTAACCACGGGCATAAAGTGTTAGTTGGACAGCACAAAGCAGAGACAGATGAGTGGGTCCATGTACAGGCTGTCTTTCCCAGATGTGCTCCAGGGGCAGAGACAGGTACTGATTCCTCAGACTGAGCATCTGGTCAGTGTTCAAGGTGTGAACAACCCAAGGATCTGCCCCACAAAACCACTGCTGCTGGGGACATTGAACGGAGTTCTTGATTCTGTTTTTTTCACACACACACAATTTCCCTGATTGTTCCCCTCCATTAGTCCTAACATTGAAATGCATCTACATCACAGTGAAATTAGTCCTCATTCACTTTCTCAGATTTTTATTTCTTGTTTGGAAGTATAAACCACTTAGTCTCAAGTTAGCAGTGGCTGGCAGTGTCCTGATAAAGTGAACCTCAGAAAACACAAAGCACAGGGGCAGCTGGGATATCACACTTGCACGGTTTGCACTTGGACAAAACACAGTCACAGATTTCTCAAGAGGGGGCGAATATAAATGACAGCAGACTCTCTCAAGACATCAAGCTCATTTTCAATTTCTTTCCTGTTACAAAGGATTACACAACCACAGGATCACAAAGTAAACCAAGAGATCAGAGGCAGGAGCAGCTGGATCTCCCTGTTGCACTGACTGGGAACTTGCTGCAGCCTCTGCTCTGAGATATGCAGGGTGGGGAGCTCCGAGCACCGAAACTGTGGCTTTAATGTACACAGATATAATCGCACACCTTTTGAGCTAACCCATTAGCCTTGCCTAAATTAGCCTGGCTGTTTATAAGATATTAAATGCACTACAAAGCCTAACATGTTTGTTATGCTCTATAATCAGAGCACCTGTTTAAAAGCCCAGTGCAGCTGTACTTCCAGCAGATTACAGGCCATTAGGCAAGTTAGCAGCACCTTATTTTTATAACCTAATCTCTCTTCCTCTTTCACATTTGAATTTTAAAACCATAAAAATGAGATTCTTCCCCCTCCACACACTTTCCCCAAGTCCTTTAGTGATTGAGATGAGGAGAGTAATATTAATATTTATACAATGCTCAGATCTAACTTTCTGTTGCTATGGTAAAATATTGTCATAAAATATTTCATTAACTTTTAATCCTATTTAACACCATTTTCCCCTCTAGAGACCATACTGAAACTGGATACTTATGGGACACAATTTTGATGAGAGATTGAATCATAGAATCACAGAATCATAGAATTGTTTAGCTTGGAAAAGACCTTTAAGGTCATCAAGTCCAACCATTAACCCAGCACTGCCAAACCCACCTCTAAACCGTGTCCCCAGGTGCCACATTTGCCCCCAGGGATGGTGACTCCCCAACTGCCCTGGGCAGTTTTTCCAAGGCTTCACCATCTTTTCACTGAAGAAATTTTTCCTAATATCCAACTAAACCTCCCCTGGCACAGCTTGAGGCTATTTCGTCTCATCCCATCACTTCTTACTTGGGAAAAGAGACAGACCCCCACCTGGCTACAGCCTCATTTCTGGCAGTTGTAGAGAGCGATAAGGTCTCCTCTGAGTCTCCATTTCTCCAGGCAAAATACCCCCATCTCCCTCAGCCCCTCCTCATCAGACTTGTGCTCCAGACCCTGCACCAACTTTGTTTCCCTTCTTTGGACACCCTTCAGCACCTCGAAGATTTTCTTGAAGTGAAGGGCCCAAAACTGAACACGGAGATTCTGAAATATTTGTGGTTTTGTTTGAATTATTAGAAAAGAGATTTGGATTGGATGGAGTTTTCAAAATGTGTGTTTAGAGTGCTGTTCTAGCATGCATCAAGCAGTGCATCAGCTATTTGAAGGATCACAGAAGGGATCTGCACTCCCCTTTGGAGGCAGCAGGAGGGGAAGGATGGCGTCCTGATGTCTCTGAGGTACCTCACTCTGCTGCTTCTCAAGGACCAGGCCCTCACTCCAGCTGTTTATTCTTCTCAAGAGCTTTAAAAAGGAAGTATTTCATACAGAGAGTTACTATAACCTTCACTTAGTCCCATTTAGTACTTTCCTTATACATAAACCAAAGTTTATATCAAATAGAATAATTTAAGACAGTTAAAATTGATAATAAAACTATTTGTCTCCAGCTCAGTACGGCCCATGAGAGAACAGAAAAGACACATCAACCTAACTGGCGCAGAATAAGACTGTGATGCACACGTTGCCATGTCACTGAAACAGCTTCTCCAGCCCCAGAGATTGCTTTTTAAAAGATTTATATAAATTACAGCAATAGTGGCAGGTTAAGATCCTTTTGTTACCAGAGTTGCAATCCATTTGTACAACTGATGTGAGTAATTTTAATGTCCTGGCATGGAGTACCTCTTTGTGGAGGAAAATACAATCGGTCACAGAACACCACTGCCCAGGGTGCAAATAATGTCACTCCGTGCACTGTTTAGGGCCAGTCAGGGCTGTTTGTGTGATCCCCCTCAGGCGCAGGGGCCAGGATAAGGCAGGTTAAGTATCTCAGTTTTCTCCAACTCAGAGCCTGGTGTGCAGCTGGGCTCTCTCCTGCAAAAACTCTCCAGGTAAATGCCCAGAGCTGCAGAAACCAGCTCTATAAGGCATCAAAAAGAAACACTTTTAAGTCAGTGATTCTTTTTTAAAGTATGTGTCTACACTTTAATTCTCTCTGAAAGTCTGAAGAACCAACCAAATCAGACATTAGTGTGATCATTTATGCTGCTTTGATTAGGAGTTATATATTATTTCCCAACAACTGAGCTCAAAGACAATCTCCAAATCACCAGAATACTCTTACTTTCTTTCAGAAATCTGGTGGTCTGGGTCAAGGTTTATGACTAATCACATCATCAGTAACATTTTTAGTTTGTTTCATTGTATTTCATTCTGTTTTTGAAAGACAAAACCAAACTAAATTCAATATTTTGTTTTCTTTATAGGCCTGAAAGTGTTACAGTGATATCTTCAGGCCTTTCTCAGGTCTAATTATTCCTGCACATTCATTGCAATGTTGATCTCTGAAGCCAGATATCCAGACAAGAAAAAGTGGTATCAGAAATCACACTTTAGGTTGCAGACCACAAGCGTTTGTAGGCACAAAGACCAATCCCTCTTTGGTATGTGCCAGGATGACAACTGAACAGACTTCCCTGTTTTAATTCAGTGATTATCTGCATGAACACAGATGTCTATTGATCTGTTGATGCATGTCTATCCACTACAATAAGTTTCAGTCCTTGCTGCTGAATTGGGTTATTATCCTTTTCGTGCTAGTGATGGAGGTTTAAATTCTGGTTTGATGGAAAAGAGTAGTTATGAGAGTCATCAATTCTTTAACCTTGCAGCAATCTCCCTAGAAAACTAAGGAGAGAGTGTACTTTTAATTCCTTTTTTACTGTGTTTTCAGGAAGATACATGTAAACAAACCCCTTAATTAGCTCTGTTGCTTATTTTTGATATTTGCAGCAATCTTTCTGAGTGTTATGCAAATTTCTGCTGAGACAGTCTACAAATAATCCAATTACAATGCATTATCTATTTATTATGTCAGAATTTCGATTTATTATGTTCTGCTTGGCAACTGCTTCAGTACTGTGTAAATGGAAACAAAAACAGACAAACCCAAACTCAATCACCAGGGGTTTTTTAGACAACAGAAAGATCATTAAGTGATAGTAAAAGATAGTTAAAATATAAATGCACAACACAACTACAATATTCATTAAGATAATTATTTTTCTGTGTAAGAGTGAAAACAACATCACTGATTTATTCCTGTTTCATGGAAGCCACAGGAAGTCCTGGGGTTCATGAGGAAAATTAGTTTTCCCTGTCCCTGTTCCATTTGATGATGTTCATGGCTGTGTGCTACCTTTTCTGGGTCAGGGTGTGGAAGGAGGGATGGAAGGAGCAAACCAGACCTTGCATGGTGCACGATGGCTTTAGATATTCTATGACTTAATTTTTGCTCTCGCTTTACAAGACTTACTAGCACATATCACTGAATGCAGTATACCAGGACTGACCTTAAATCCCCCTTCAGAAAGAACATGGTATTCTTTTCCTCACTCATCACTGTCATACAGTGAATTTCAGTGCAATTTACCTATTCAGACAAGAAGTCTCTGACAAATGGCCAATTTAGCATTTCCTGGAACACAACTAGTGGATGTATTTTACCTGTGGCCCGCCCTGAGTCCCAGTACTTTCTCTGCTCTGGAGAGAGGCTGCCTGGCACTGCTTCTCCCTGACACGGCCAGGAACAGGGGAGGGGTCCCCCAGGAGCTGCCGAGGAGCGGCTGGCCTGGCCCTGCCAGCAGGAGCATTGCCACCTTCTTCCTTTCCCACTGCTGCAGCTCGCTGTGCCACAATGGCTTGGGAGCTGAAGTGCGAGTCCACCTTCTGTGGAACTGTTCCACCAAAGTCCCAGGGAGGGAGTCCAGCTTTTTTTGTGAGTTTGTTGCTCTTACCAATGCTATTGTTTACATAAAGCTTGCTGTTATACTTCTAATCTCGTGTTTCATACCTTATACACCGTGAAACCAGCAATTATAAGAGCTCAGTTTATCACTCTTTTCCTAATGGCTGTGTTGCTCATTAAAAGGTTATCTCAGTGCTCCTTCGCCAGCCCTCTGAACCCATGTCAGGATGAAGCACGTGTCAGCGATGTAATTTTATGGAAAATGGCAATAAACTGCAGTGCCAGCTTTCAGTCAGAGCCCCAGCATGGGCAGTGCACACAGCATTGCCTGGATCCTGTTCCACAGCACCCATCAGCTGGCCTGAGCTATATTCCTTTTATTTTCAATGTCCTCTTTAGAGGTTAGGTCATCACAATGTTTACTGGTGAGCCTTTCCTGACTGGAAAGGTCAGCCTGGCATTACATTATGTGGCCATCATTAAAATTCCTGTGTGGAGTCACGTCACAAGAAATGTAAGTTGGAAAGTGAAATCTTGACAAGCTTAATGGTCATCTGAAGCTACTGTGATTTATTAGTTTGTCCACTGAAATAAAAGTTTTAAGTTGATTGTGCTCTTCAATAACAGACCGAGTGACATAATCTCTCTCAAATTTACTGGAGTGGCAGCCAGAGCAGGACCTTGCTAAGCCCCTGCATACGTGCTGTCTCCTGAGTGCTGCTGGAGAAGAGCTTTGGGCCAAGGTTTCTGGGCTCAGAAATGCCAGGCAACACCTGTCTGCATGGGCCAAGCTGGAGCCAGTGCATGGCTTTCTGCTGAGGGGCCTCGGTTAGTCAGGCTCGGGAAATACTAAGGAGCTTTGATGTAAAAAAAAGAGGGGTCTTTTTGCCAGTAAAAAAAAAAAAAAAAAAAGAAAAAAAAAACCCCAAAAAACCAGAAAACCAAATTTTTGGAAATTGTCAATCTATTGAATTCCACAGTTATCTGCAAGTGGATCTTAGTCTGGTGTTACCTTTCTTTGAATTATTTTATTTTAGCCTACAGAAGGAGTGCAGGTATTATTCCATACTGTGATCATGATTTGTAGCTTGGGATTTGTTTTGTAAACACAACAAAGTGATATTTCTGTTCTTTGATTGGATGAGTACCTAATTAAAAGTTTTCAGGAAATACTTGTGAACACTTCTTGTGTTTTGCATATTCATCAGAGTATTTGCCACTATATATTTGCATGCATATTCATTAAGTTATCTTTACCTACAAATCATTCAGAAATAATTGATTTTTGACTATTCACTTAAAGATAATATTCATTAAATGGGATATAGATTCACTTGTTCACCAGATATTTGCATACAGTTTTCAAAATAGATTCAGTAATGTACTGGAAAAGCCACTGACACGTGTATATTTCGTATTTAAGTCCCAGTTGATGGGCTGATTTCAATGTGCCCTTTGCAGCATTGCTAAGCATTCTAGTAAACTCACTTTCAGAGTTGCTTCCTAAAATTCAGCCTTCACTATTCTGGTTTTATTTCATTAATTTTCATGTAGCACAGTAAAAAATTATTATTCCTTGCATTAGCCTTCTTTGACATTTTTGTGGGTTGTTACCATGCTTTTACTTGGAAATTGCTTTGTTTAGTCTTTTTTGGTGAATTACATGCTGTGGTTCTTTCACTGGTTTTTTGTGTAAATACTTTTTTTTGAAACTCTATTTTGTAACTTTGGAAAACAGGATTTTACCATGGCATTTCCATATCCTTGTTTTGTATCTTTTACACCTTAAAAGGTGCATAAAGTACCTTTTGTTTTTTTTCCTGGCTATATATTAATTCATGTCTGTGTATATTATTCCTTTCTATCTTTCAATATCACATCTTGGATTTTCATCTTTCAGTTGCTTTCCTCTTATGGCTTGTGTGTATTCCTTGATGTTCTTCCTTTGATTATTTTCTGCAATTTTTAATCTTGGGTAGGCTATGCGTTGTCTCTACTCTTGTGGTGTTTAGAATTTTTAATTTAGTACCACCTGTGAATTGCACTGGTGCACTGAGAGGTTTATGTTTGTTATATAATGCTGTTATGAGAGGTTTGTACTTTAGGTGAGCAGTGGATTTAAGTTTTTGCTCGAAACTATATTTCAGAGGAGTCACTGAAGCTGGACTCTGGCAGCTGTAATATAGCACCCTATCCTGACTGCAAAAATCTAGTGCTGAACCTGGCTAGGAGTTTCAGCTTGGGAGTTTACTCTTTTGCATGGATGTAAAGAACGGGCTGAGTCACTTATCCCCTGCACATTAAGGAATACGGATGAATGACAATACAGCTTTCGACAGGAAGCCTCTGAGACTGACAATCGAACCTGAACTCGTTGTTGCTCCCTTTAGCTGATCTCATTAAGTCTCTCAGAGGTTCTTGATTTCACCATGGGAGCTGGAATGCTAAAGAAAAAAAAGAGGCTTGATAAAGATTTGGGGCCATTGCTGAAATCAGGCTGATGTACAAACCTAGGTATTCCATGTCTGTGGCCATAGTGGTTACATCAGATTTTCAGGATAGTGATTTTGTGCCTGTTACTCAGGAATTGGTAACACTTGCAGGAGAATTTATTGCCATATGCATGAAGTCCTCCCCTCTGGCAGAGGGATACTGCAACATCAGTGCAAAAAAAATGACCTCTAAACAACAATGTTCATTGGCTCGATGCTAGTTGGATTCTTCTTTGAATGAAAATGATGATAGGAACCTTAATTATCTTATGGGGTTTGGGTCCTGAATGAAAAGTAGAAATGTGGAATTTGGAGATCTGGGGTTTTTGTTGGTGAAATCTGAAATTTGTTAGGGATAAGTGTTAAAGATTGGCCATTAAAGATGATGTGGTACAATACAGTGTTAGTCATGAGTAACTCAAGAGCTGAATGTCAGATAGCAGTTTTCAGGATTTCTTAGAATTATTTTGTCAGTCAGTCTATTTCATTTAAACAATCCTAGAAAAAAGCCATCTTGTCATTGAAAACCAGAATGGTGAAGATTAAGATGGTTTAAGGCTTTAACTGAAAAAAGCAAAACCAGTGAAAACATGATTCAACATACTGCTCTCCAGGTGAACAGAGAAATAAAGCAAAACAAATTGTTCCTTATTAGAAATTCTCACCAAGGTGTTTAAGCAAATTTCATTTGCTACCGTATAGTTCAGAAAGTATTTTTGAGACTGCCAGGCTTGAAGATGTGAGTGAAGTCATACTGACAGTGATTTGAAATTTCTACTCTGGCATTTCGAATTTGATTAAAGGTTTGAGCTTTTAAAGCTAAAGTGCATGTTTTATATAACACAGTAGGGGCCCTATTGTCAATTGATCTGAGGAACTGTGAATCGACAGCTATCATCAAAATAGCACAAATCCACCAGCAAGATCTCCTGAAAGACTATAGGGTGTTATTATAGCACCTAGTGGAGTATAAAATGTTATTTATTCTGCAGGCATTTTTCCTACAGCCGTCACTCCTTTTGTAACAAAGGCTCTGTCTGAAAGAAGAGCACACAATTTCTCTAGGGCATGTGAGTCCTGGTTAAAGAAAGTTCTTCAGTATTTTTTGTGCAAAGTAACAGCAGAGACAAATTCATACTGTTGTCATATCTCAGTAGCTGGCCCATGGTATTTTTTAATACATGTGGACTATCAAGTGCTGGTACAGGAATACAGTCTTCATAAGGGGACTGCTGTTAAAGTTTTGGGTATCATTTGCCCTTTTGGTATTGATGAAGGGACACAGGTTTCAATTTTAACATAAAAGGGGTATTAGGGAAGGGGGGAAAAAGGTGTCTAAATGCCCCACACATCTACATGGTCTGGTAAAAGAGGTTGAAGGCTGGAAAGCATAATCCAATTCTAGCTGTGGTCAGTTATTTTAATATTAATTCAAGAAGTGGGGTGAAACAGAGAGCAATGTTGTAAAGCAGGATTTTCTCAGTCTATTGTTTGGCCAATACAAGAAAGCAGAAAATGGGTGAGAATTTGACAAAATTTCTTTCTATTTCAAATAAGGCCAAAGCAGACACCCTGCCACTTTCAAGCTGAGGCTGACTCTTCTGAGGTGCAATGAGTGGGCACTCAGGTGCCTCCTCCTTGGTGGCAGCCCTGTCTCCATTTCCTTGTCTTTTGGAGAAAGTTGATAACTTCAGTTAACGTGACAGACACATCTCATGCCCAGCAAAGAAATGATTCACAAAGCAATCTTTTTGTGGGTTTTCTTTGTCTCTGCTTTCTGGTTCTCTTCAGCAGTCTAAATAATTAGGAAATATTTCCTGCTTTGTCAGTTCAGATTTATTTGTTCTCTGCTAGTATCCCCCACATGGCTGGAATACAAACCATTCGCTGGAAAAAATGAGAAGTGATGAAGAAGAAGGTGATTAATGACCTAACATTCTATTTTACTGGATAGAACAAGAGGGGTTTCACTCAGTTTGCCTCCAGATAACATTTTGTATTCATTTTGCAACACAGTTAGAACTCAATTGTATCAAAAGTGAAAATTCATAAACCTGCAGCAGTTTGTGAAATGTGAATGATTGATTGCATACAGCCAGAAAACTCTTGAAAAGATAAACTAATTCTATGATGAACAATGCATTTCATACTCAATTAATTATACAGTACATTTTGTTTCAAAATATTAAATGCCTAGAACAGTCTTCTGCCTGAAAGCGTCTGGGCTTTGTAATGAGACAAAAGTCTTGGGTTCAATCAGCTGTCTGTGTGAGAGTTTAGAATGACTTATGTCTGAATTAGAGAGGTTTAGGGCAGTGATTTCCTGGCAGGAAATTAATAATGAGCTAAATTAGAACATGCCTAGAGATGATTTAAACAACTTCGCTAGCATTGTCTGTGACAGGCTGTCAGGTTTTCCCCCAGTTCTACTATTGTCTAGTAAATAATCTAAATCATTAAAAAGTGGGGAGTGTATTGTGACTCTTCTCGCAAAACCAGATTCATTCATAACAATTTTCAGGCAAATTTTTATGGAAAAGCAGAAGAAAAAAAAAATCTAAAAGGAAGTAGATGGACTGTCATATTTAAGCACAAGATAGGAGATCTGGAGAGTGTGTTCCTGCAGTGCACAGGGTGTTGTGGTGGGACATGGCAAAACACAGGCCTGCAGTTTTTATTGACAGAGCTTTTAGTGTTGCTTTTTAATTTGTCCAGTAAGTCCGAACATCAGAGCAGATCTGAGTTCTCTCCACACTGCAAAGGATAAGACTGAACCAGAGGGAAATAGCTAATATCTCTGCCTCTGTCAAAAAATAGTATTGTGCTCAGTCACCTTTTACTTCCTTTAAATCAGTGCACACCAAAGAGAAGTTAAAAAGAAGCAGAGCTGAGGAGAGGGCTTCAACGTTCCACATCCAGGTGTTTCAGGTGGAGACAACAACGAGAGATTTCCCTAAGCAAATTGTCAGGAAGTTCTGTTTGCCTGGTCAGGTTCTCTCATGCCAAGATAAATTATTTCTGACCTTTTTCTTATTTCAAGGTAAAACAAAACCAAAATCATTTTAGGTACTAAAAAGTTCTTAAAAGTTAATATCAATTCTGCAACTTCGGGGAATGAATCAAAGAGGGCACGAGTAGCTAAATGATGGCCAGTGACACTAATCTGCCTGCTGTGTGCTGAGAGATCCTCTTCAATAAAAATGACAAAACAATACAAGCTCTTATTATTCAAGTGGCTCCTGAATTACAGGACTAATGACATGACTGACAGTCTTTTCTGAATAAAACAGACAAACAAAACAGAGAACAAACCAACCAAACAAATAGTAATTTAAAAATTAACAACCCCCCAAACAAACAAAATACAAAAAAATACAAAACCCAAACTTAAACTGAAAACCAAAGCTCTCACTATAAGCAATTCCACCAAAGAGAAAGAATAGGCGATTATTCATATGGACTTGAACATGGAACAAGAACTGTATAGCCCTGTCTTGGAGGTTCCTAAGACACTAAAATGTCTTATTTTCTTCTCCCAAAGAGAGAACTTGAGAGAACTTTTAACTGGAAGAATTTCACAGAATATTTGGTCTTCAGAAGTACTGCAGCATTCTCCTGCCCTGCTGTGTCCTTGCAGGTGTTGGAGTAGAAATAACTCCCAGGGGAAGACCAGAATTGTGGCAGGAGCATGCCCAAAGGAGAAAGGCTCCCTACAACCTCTGCTTGGCAGGTTGTGCTCACAACCCAGTTACTTTAGACTTAAATTTAAATCCCCATTGCTCCTTACATTTGTACATGAATGGATCCCTTAGGGCTTAAAAGGAAAAAACTTTTGCATCCCTGGGGAATACACAGAATAATGTAATACTACTCACTTCACTCCAAGAAAAATAGATTGGCTAAATATATCAACACTAATACCCTGCAAAAAAGTTGTTTTGCTTTCAGGGTATCTGGTGAAACATTTTTCATTGAAATACCCTAACAAGCATAATTCCATTAACTTCAGTGGAGCTTGATCAAAATAGATCATGACCAGTGTGGATTTTTCAATCTCATTCATAGGGGCTTAGATTATAGGAGCTAATATTCCAAGCATCAGCATATTTCAAAGGATGAGGAAGACAAATATTTATTTGGGGGAAAGCTACAGGAAGGAGACAAAAAGTATTTCAGTATTGCTACTCCTTTCTTTGTGGTCCCGACTTCTGTTTAATTCAGTGGTGTAATAAATGTATAGTTCTATAGAAATCTATAGTTCTGGAGAACCAGCAGAACAGTAGATAAAAATAAAGGATCCGTAAACACCAAAGTTCTCCTATTTGAAAATTAGGGTGGAAATTGTAATGGAGAATAGTAGATAGAACCAAAGTCTTGGAGTTTACATTGTCTCCTTTACTGCCATAGAGCTGTATTTTAATGGGCTTGTTGCACTTAGGGAATTATTTACAGGCACTGTACATTTAAGTCAAGTGAGGTTACTTAAAATATGACTGACTAGTCTGCAGGATGTATAGAAGTACAAATAAAATTAAGTAAATGCTACTTGTTCGTTTTTTGTCTTCTCATGTTAGTGCAGAGTTGATTTTGTACTCTTTCTCAAAAACATTTGCTTTATCTTAGCAGATAATTAAAAGCATATCTACTCAGCTTTCTTTTTCTTTGTGGGAGAAAGCAGCAATTAGAATCTTTTATAAAGTGCTTCTAATCAGGAAATTGCACTGCAGTTTTTGTGGAGATTCCAACAACAATTACTAGATCCAAAGCTCCAAAATGAATTGCTGTGATGTTCCTGCCTCTTTCCAAAGCATAGGGAGACTAACTGCACACTCTGCATCACATTGGGACAAGGAAGGCAGAGTGAGATAGAGATTTTTCTATGTGAGGTGGATTCAGTGCATTTGGGTGTTATGGTCTTTTTGCAGACTGTATCCCCTGGCGCTGAAAACAAACCATTCCTCAGCTGTGGGTTTTCAGAAACACACCAGACTTGGGGGGTTCATCAAGACAAGGTTTCAGATAACACAGGTCTAAGAGGAAGTGAGATGTGACTATAGAAATTGCACAATCCTCCAGAAATTGCACATTACAATTTACAACGGTCCCAGGTTCCAAGTACATTTGCTATGGGATTAAAAGTCATGCTAGAAACCAATTAACTCACCAGATTGTTAGAAAATGGGTATATCTACTATAATAGGAAATTTTAAAGGATTTCCAAAGAACAAAGGAATGACAGAGGAAGAGTTCAGGCATCAAAAAAACGCAGTTTGATACCATAAAATCTGAAATATGCTGGGTTCTTTCAGAGTCTTGTTTGCTGGTAGGTTTAGCTCATCTCCTTAGCTTTGTCTTTCTTTCTGTTTTGACCCAAGTGAGGGTTGTCAGAGCATGATAGTTTTCTAAATCTCTATCCAATTCTTGGCTCTCTGCTTTTTCTCTTTCTGAACATTGTCTATTTAGTTGCTTTACCTTGATAAGAGACTTTACGTTGCCTGTTTGCTTACAACATCTGTTCAGTGCTAGTTAGTGCATCTTAAGATGTTCTCTGTACCACGCTGTTTCAAAGAGCCATACGTTATTCAACCTCTTCCAGGATTGCAATATTGACCAGTTTTTAAATTTAAAAAACAAACCCAAACCAAACAAAAAACCCAAACATCCCCCCCGCCCACACACACAACCAGGAATGTTGTTTGCTTGCTCTTATGCAGCTTAATTATATAGGCAAACTAAAGAAAGCATTTAAGTGTTGAAACTCCAGTAATACTTAGATCATTACAAAAATCTTCAAATTACTAAAACTAAACAAGATAAATATTAATTCAAATTAGAACATATATTTTGGGGGGGTTGTTTGTTCCTGCATTGACTAGGCGCAGATTTTCAGTTCAAGGTGTTTAATCACTGTGACCTTGTTGTCAGTGAGTTGTGATTTTAAGGGCCTGCTGTCTGATGTGAGAGCACTAACTCTGGTGTGCACACACTCATCAGGGCATCTCAGTGACCATTCGGACACTGGTCCTATCCTGGTCCTGCAGTACCCATTTACAGCCATTTCTGTCCTCTTCCATGAGCACTGGAATCTCTTCTAGTTAGGGCAGTCACCACATTTATTAGAAGACTGGTTTTCAATTACCTTCCAAACACTGCCATAGATTGAGAACATGGATTAACTAGACAAATGATTCAAAGCTAATTAGTTAAAAATAGATTCTCTTTTCCCAAATACTCTTTTAGTCCCCTTCAGCTATTTAGCACTTCAAAATGAGCAGAATTACAACAGTGGGCCACATTTTAAATACATTTTCTCCTTAAAAATCAATAAAGACCTTTTAAAAAAATTCAATAGTCAACACCCATGACTTATACAGGTGACTAATTCAATACAATCAACATATCAAGTGATTTAAATCTACAAGTGAACACAAATTGTCGCTGTTTACCAGATCTCTTCTATTAAAAGTTCATCCATGAAAATTACAGACTGTCATTATAATTTTTATTTTTGCTTATGTAAACCTCTTGGAGAATGATTTCAGCTTTTACTAGAACAGGCTTTCTTAGAATACAAATTACTCTTGAAAACAAAATAAATCACTCCCTAAGTAAATCTTAAGCAGAACCATAAATTTCAGTTGATACAGCAGCATGGTTACAAGACCATCAGCTGTGTAACAAGATACAGAACTGGTTTGCAATCCAAGCAATGCTATATAAAGTTAGCAAGCAATGATCCATTAAATGAGCCCTCCTCTATGTGATTTCAAGCCTGTGTTAGGAGCAATGCTATAAGCCACACTTGATTCAATTACACAGACATTAAGAAAACAATAGAATTAAACCAGAAAATAACGTTGGTGTTATGGGGAATAAGAGGAAGGATATCTTGGAGAAGCATTTCTTAGACTTAAATTCAGATTTTTGGGGGCAGTTTGGGGTAGTTTAGATCAGCTTTGTTGTGTGAATGTCATCAGTGGTAGACGAGGGGATGACAGAAGCCATGAGCAAGCAATGCTGATACCCTGGTCCCAGCAGGGCCACAGTGTCATTTTTGTAAGGGCCTGCTGTGGAGCCAATATTTAATTCTGAGCATTGAAATCAGATGGTAGGGTGCTTGAGGGAGGGAGGGCTTACGTTTTTAATAGCTTGGCATAAGCAAATATTGTGTTCCTGTTTCCAGTAAAACTGTGGGGACAGAAACTATTGCTTTTGACGTTTCAGTGAGTGTACTGCTGTATCTTTCATTGAAAGATTGTTTTCCCCCTGCCAAGAAAAAGGCTCTGAAATCTACAAGGTAACTAAGCGTTATATAGATTTTGATTTTCCTGAACACTTAGGTTTATTAAATGCAGTGCATCACTATGTCCTATTATCTTACATACAGAACATCTGATTATTATTGGAATAACTTAAGGTTTTTCAATTCTTTTCTTTACCCTCTGTTAATGCATGATTTAGAGTTGATGACCTTTAAGGTTCTCTTAATAAAGTTATAAGATACTATGATGAAATAAAAGGAAAATCAAAGTTTCCATGTAATTAAAGGAAGGGGTTTTTTGAGTAAGTTTTACACAGATCACGCACCTTTCTAAGAATATGGGTATAACATCCAGGAAAGACAATATTTTGTTTGCCTCTTAATCATATTTAGTTTTCTTCCAGAAAGTGTCTGAAAAACACCCCAGGATGGCAATCAGATTACAGTTTTTAAATTGTCATGAAGATGGATTAGATTTGTTGTACCATTCACTATTCTCATTACAATTATCATCACAAGACTGAATTCATAATATGTCATTTCCTATTCATTACAGACATTGTCACTGTAGAATGTGAAATAAGCACTGAAATGCCTCATGCATCCTGCACAACATGACAGTACTGTAAATCAGTCTGCTTTGACCTTTTCAGTGCTCAGTTATTTCATGCACTGGTCAGCCCTGTCCTCTGTTTACTTGCAATTGATTGGACGTGCTGTTGGGAAACTTTGGCCTCCATTTGAGGTACTGAGCTTACAACAGGTGAAAGTGGAATTAGGATGTTGAGTTGGGAGACCGAGTGCTGAAGTGTTTATCAAGTTATAGAGTGCTGGGCTGGAAAGGATAGAGACTCAGAGTAACTTGCCAGGAATAATTTTGGAATATGGCAAATTCCATGTTGTGATAAAAAACCCGAATAAATGCTAAATATTCTCTACTGTTTAGCCAAAGTCTTCAAAAACAATAAGAAATTTGGTGTTTTGCCCTAAAGTGGAAGTTTTCAGGCATTTATTGGTTCACTCTAAAATTCTCACTTAACACATCTAAACTTAAGCGTCTTACCTTTTATACACCCATGTTATCTATATTAAATCTTGGGTCTGTTGTAACCATTTCAATATTTTTGATTTCAAAATATGAAAACAAAAGTATCAAAAGTATTAAAACAGGGTTAAAAGAAAGGTACTCTTGCTATTGGTGAATCTTGACAAAATTGAAGGTTTAAGCTAGTGAGCAAGGAAAGGGGCTAAAAGAAAAGACATAGTTGCTTGAAATATATATGTTGGTGGTAATCTTGATAGATTTTGGCATGTAGAGAAGCTCTTTCAGCAGAGCATTTCTCATTCACCTAATCTGGATTAAGAAAAATAAATTTGTGCAATTATAGCATGCACCAAAAGCCTTTGAGGGTGAATATGTAGAAATAGGAATGGCAAAAGGAATTGGAAAATCATTAAAAAGAATTTCATTAAATACAGGATTATGGATGAAAATATATTGGAAAATCAAGCAAATCAATTGAAAATTTTGAATTTGATATGATATTAAAATCCTAACAAATATAAACCATTGGTCACATTGCTCAGTCTAAAACCTTCCCCCTGCTTGACTTGGACCCAGGATTATAAAATTTGTTTTAGAAGAACAGTAGTTATATCTGTACCATACCAAATGGATCCACTTTTGGAAGACACGTTCTGAAGAGCTCTGCAGTTATTTTGGTTTTTTAACAAGTAACTCCCTTTGAATTCATGAAGGGTACATGTGACTTGTGTCAGTGTATTGACACATATAATGCTTTCTCATCTAACATCTATTTTCGGGTGCAAAACTTTCAAGTACTAAAGGAAATTAGAGTCTGCCAGCAGCAAAAGATGAAATTTCTGGGTTACCAAATCTTCTCTCACTTTTTGTTTCAACTGTGTTAAAAGCATTTGAAATAAAGAACAAAATGTCTCCAGATCAACCTATCTAATATCAAAATATGGAAAATGTCTCTCATCTTTTTTTGATAGCTTTGAAATGAGTCTCAGTAAAAGAAATTTCAGATGTTTTCTGTCATTTTCCGGAACTATGCTGATTTTTTTTCTATTTTTCCATTTTCACAATTAATTAATACTGCTGCAGGCTTTATGATGCTTCTGAAAATTTTCTCTAAACCTTCAGCACAGGAATCTTTTGCTCCTGCTTAATTTGACTCAGGATTTTTTTATTTTTCTCTTTGTTCTTCAAGAGTCCAGGACAACTTGCTGGAATTCACCCCAGCTGCAGGAAACGTGGAAACATAAAGTACCAAGTTTCCATTTGCATTTCTAAAAACATTTTTCTGGCCATAATTTTCTTTTCCTTTGAAGAAATAGTTTTTCTTTTTCACTTGAAATTGCTTTTCATGTATTAATACATTAAAACTCTCACGCTCAGGTTCACTCTGGCCAAGTCCTTTCTGCCAGAGGAATGAATTCTAAGGGGGGATTTTAAGAGTAACACACATCCTGGCTCCTTTATAGGGAAAGTTTACAATGCTTTTGAAGTGAGGAAGCTCTTAAAGCTATGCAGAGTTCAAGCACTTAATGTGCTTGAATATGATGTGAATTAAGTCAACCTGTCTTTCTGCATACTTAGATCATATTTATTGCAGCAAACTCCTAGCACCTGGAAAGCTGCTCTTATTCTGAACAATAGAAAAAATATTTAGCTTCTAATTGCTTTCCTCCTCCTGGTGATTTCAAAACAACCCTCTGTTTGTCTTGTATTTCTCCTCCTTTTGTTTTGCTGAATTCTGGCCTTTTTTTTTTTTTTTTTCCAGAAGCTGATTTTCAGAGGAAGTTCTGTAGAAATATAGGATTGAAAACCCCAAAGCAAACAACAAATGAACCCAACTTGTTTGGAGTATCCATTTTGTATGTGTACAGAAACAGTAAAGTTTGGTCTACATTATGTTGCTCTAGATTAAATGATTGATTCTTGGTAACCAACTTCATCCAGCTGTGCAAAACTCATTGAATTAAGTGTTAGTGTTTACAATTGCCCTGACTGTTGGATGGTCTTACTTTTGAAAGTTAGGGAGCAAGAATCTTCAGAAGCATTTCCTCCTACTGACTGTTCATTTTATAATAGAAAGTGAGAAGCTGATATGAAATATCTCCTGTGTGTACATTTCTTAATTTCTCTGCAAGTAGGGCCTTGACCTTGCAAATGGTTATGGGCCACATTTTCCACAATTTTTTTATTTTTAAACTTTCTGTCTAGAAAAGACGTCTTGGAGGTTAATTTCTGTTGGGAAGAGGGGTAGTGTGTATGAGGAAGGAGCTTAGGCTGAAAAGTGCAGAAGCTGTCATGCTTCTCTTTCTCATCTCGTCAACATTCTCAGTAGTTTTGTCACATCATCACCAGAACTTAGAGTTGAAAGGTTCCTTTTGAAGATAATTCAGTCAAACCCCCTGAAGTCACATTCAGAGCACCCAAAGTCACTGTGTCATATCCAAGTGTGTAGTGGAGGGCTGAAGAGGCCCTTCTTGAGGCCAATCACTTGTTATGATGCACTCTATTACAATCAGCTTTTTACTGTGTCATTTAACAATTTACAGATGTATTTTACAACTCAGGATATTCGATGATTCTATGATTCTATTTTCTTATATGAATTATTACACTGTTACTGGCATGCATGGCCAAATAATTAATTGTTCTAAAGAAATTAATTTCTCACTGACATGTCGTTGTTTTCTGCCTTTGCTTCAGAACAAAGCTGATATGCTGTAAATCATTCTCAGTCTGTGTATTGCTTACATCCTTAATTACAGCTATTTGGAGACCAGTATCTCTCTTGCAGGAAAAAAAACCCAAAAAAACTCTAAAAACTTTCACTTTACACAAGTATAATTTGGACTGAAGAAGAAACCACTCACATAGTTTAGTTGCAGCCATCTAATTTGTAAATGTTGATTGTAAATAATCCAATTAGGTGGTTTTCACTTGAAATCATGCACTGAGTTCATTGTGCAGAAATTGCATACATGGGCTCGCCCACTGGGCCATTGATTAAATTGCTGTTCTTAAGGCCTAATCAGCCCTTCACTTTTTTTGGATGCAGAATATAAATCAATCCTATTGGAGTAATGAGTCTTGGAGATAAAAATGCCTTACAGGTGAATCGTTCCGTTCAGAAAATTTCTAAGAGATCAAAATAAACACATCCTGGTTTTGATCAAAGTGAGACCTTGCCTTTACCTTCCAAGAATTATATATATAGCCTCCATTGCATAATAGTTACCTCAATGAAATGAAAACCTCTTTGGTTCTTGTAAGCCTGAAGTACAGGAGAACTCAAAAAAAGAACACAAAATGCCTTTTACTCAAGATGGTTGTTCTTGGAGTTCCAAGAGTCCGGTTCAGGAGTTAGTATTGGAGGCAGGGCTATTGTGTTGGGTACTGAGGGGGATGGTGCATTATTCCGACCTATATCCTCTACTCTGTGCAAATGTCTTGTATTGGGGTCCCAGTGGAAATAGTGTCCTATTTATCCTGCTTATCAGTATGTGCTTAAAGCATTATCCTAAACCAAGTTGGTACTCTTTGTAATCCAATTGGCCCCGATCTTCTGTAGCCTCAAAAGGAAGGAGTGTATATTGACATTTCAGATTATGCTGTGTTCCTGTATTAAAAGTCAAAGGCAGGGATCTTTCACTTTTTGTTGAGCAATGAGATTAGCATCCGGTCCCTGCTTCCAAAGTCATGGTTAAGCAGAAGAAATTCTCTGAGCTTCTCCTACCCAGGTTATCCTTCTGTTACAATTTTATGAGAAGGGTAACTCAAAATCTTGAGAAGTGATGAATTTTCAAGGCTACTAATTCAAATGTGGTCAAGAAAAAAAGTAACTGAAAGATTGCACCCTCCTTCAAGAAACTTGTGCCTCAGATTGGATGAAGTAAGATTACTGATCAATGGAACAAACTACTAAATCTAGAGATAACAGGGACACAATGATTGTGTCAGGCACACAAGCGTTGTTCAGCTATAAAGGGTGTTTGTTACCTACCTGGAAATCTACTGACCTATGTCTTGTTAGAGTCTGAAAAAGAATTTGGAAGAGTACACTTCATTATAGGAAAGATTGCTAAAATAGAAAAATAGTGTATTTTATAGAATGACAAGTAAAACAAGGAAAGAAAGCCAGACTGGTTTCACAGCAAGCTGTGGAAGCGTTAGATTCCTAGATGAGAAATGCAGATGAATCTGAAACATATTAAACACCTCCAAGGAAGAAGCTTCACCTTGATAGCAACATTAGGGAAGCTACTCTAAATGATACTGTGTGTGACAAGGGGCTGCTCAGCCGTGCACAAGGTGCGGGCAGGGAGGCGATGGAGCTGAAGGAGACTTTTTAAGCGAGGAGTCAGGATATTCAGAAATGAAAGGCTCTGAAACATGGGTTTGTCAGAATAATTTTCTGTGAGTTTTAGTGCACCTTCTCCATTCTTCGGGGTTTTCCATGAATGGCTGTACCACTGAGAGTGCTGCATTCCCATCACAACCCACAATGAAAGGGCAGAGGATCAAACCGAGGAGGTGACATGTCACTACCTTATTCTGGAAGGGAATTCATTTCCAAAGTGACAGTTTTAGCATAAACAAAGATGCAGTCAGATTTTTTTTCCTACTTAAAAAATGTTTCCTTCTTCAATGGTGACATATTTCTACCATTCAAAGAATAAGGAGATACCTAGCTGTGAAAAACAAATCACAGCTGCTGTCAGAGGCTTCTCCCTCAGATGCCTTCATATCAAGTACATTCAGCACTCCAATGCATGGCTCAGCACGAACCTTTGATGTGCATTGAGCTGCACTGGAGCAGAAAGGCCTTGTGCTGGAGAGGGGATCTGGGGCTGTGCTTCCCATCCATTCTTTGGGTCATGCCGTTGAGAAACGATGGCCTGAGAACATACAGTGTACACCTACAGCTTCTATTTACACTATTTAAACAGCTATTTTAGGTTTTAATGTCAGATTAACATTTAAATATCCCTGCTGGAGCTGCTATTAAAGTGTGAAAAAGAAACCCAAAACAGAAGAAACATTCTGTAAACTGGAATGTTTAAAATAGCAAAGACTTGAAAACATCATAAAGAGCTACTTTGTCCATGTTCTCAGTAGTATTTGTTGCAACAAAATGCATCATTTTCAACGCCTTGCTTGAAGATCATCTCCTTTGGCTTTATGTGCTTTCTCATACATAGAATTGATGGCAGAGAAAATTGGGATCTTCTTTGCCTTCTCTGGGTTTTTCTCTCCCACTCCCATTGCCCTCTCAGGCACAGAGGATGGCATTTTCAAGACTATCTTGTCTGATGCAAGCATTTTTTCTTGGTGCCTTCTTTTCCTCCTCGCTCTGTTGCAGAGAAACACAACTTTTCAAACAAGTAATACAAAAATTACAGCCAATAGTACACTTGTATGACCTGAGATTATGCAGGGTCTTGGGGTGAGTGTGCACCTACATACAAATTGAACCTGCAAACTGTGTGGACAAGCCATTTAGAAAACCAGGCTAAGTATCCAGAATATCCTTTTATTTTATTTATAACTTAGAAGCCTTCAGCTGAGCTGGGTGAATTATGTAAATCCTACAACAAGCTGATTTTGCTTCTGCTGGTTAATTTTCATCTGTGTTTCAGGTCAGTAAACAGTTTGAGGTTTGCTCTTTTAAATTTTACAGCATTAATATTTTTAATTTAGTTATTGTTTTCTGAGGTCTGACAGATGCTTTGCTGGGTCTCAACATATTGCATTTGCACTGTTCTTTTTCTCAGCTAAATTGCAGTATTACAGAAAGTTTCTAGTAAAAGAATTTCTTAATTCTCCTTGTCCAGTCACGAAATCAGTGGGCTCCAGCTGTTAATTCAAATATTTAGTACTTATCAAGGTTTTCCTTGCATTATGTAGAAACATTTTGGTAAGTTAAACTTACATAATTAAAAAAAAGAAAGAGTAACCAAGTTACGTACCTATGGTTTTGTGTTTTATTCCTAGAATATTTTTGACATGTATGTTTGGGCTGAAATTATTCCTGCAGCCTGGCTCCACCACCCCAGGACATGCCCAGCAGGTGAGGCAGGTTTTCTCACTGCCTCCTGTCCAGGACAGCAGAGATGCTGCTTCTGCCTGTGTCATACCATGGAGTGAGGTGTGTTACATGAAATAATACAGCAAGATATAGCAGCAACAGCAACTGCTCCAGGGGGGCCCTCTCCTTCTGGGTCATGTTCTGAGTGTGTGGTGAGTGACTGGGTACTAACAAACTGCTTGGACCCAAAGGTGAGAAGAAGTACCGCAGATACTCAGGAACATCTCAATTTCCCCACCTTGTTTTGCAAGGCACTACATTTCCTTAACTTGGCTTTGCAATCAGGAAAGTGCAAATTGAGGATTGCTGTCTCTGTCAGCTGGAATATTTCAAAGTTTTGATGAAAGCCCATTTAATGCATCTTCCCGAGTTCAGGTTGCCTGTTCAGAAAAGCATTTCTGCTCAGAGAATCCCTACTGCTGTTCAGCAGAGCCACTGCTAAACGGCAGCAGGCTGTGCACTGGCCTGTGAATGCTGAGCAGGGCAGCCCTGTCTGTGACTGTGAATACACTTCCACACTCCACAGAGGGGTAAAGGAGTCCCAGTTAACATGGAATGAGCACATTTATTTCCATGGTGTAATGAAACTCTACTTGTGTCCTTAAGGTGTACCTGCTTTACACTATGCCTGCACCAAAAAGCCTTTTTCAAAAAGAAGTGAGGGCAGAAGCTCCTTTTACAGGGAGGTATACATATTTTTATTTGAACATGAACCTAGGCCCGAGTGAAATATCAAATAGATACATTTTGAGCTTGCTGAGCACTTCAGGAAGAAGATAAATGACGATGATGTTCTTGAGGTTACAGGATTAAATTGTGGGCACACATGCATTGAGACAGACATTCCCAATGCTGTATCATAGTCAGCTCTGTGACAGCGTGTAGGACAACCAGAGAGTGGGAAAATACTGGATTGAGTATTTAGGATTTTGGAGATATTTGGTATATTTCCTTTTGATTCTTGGGTGTACCACACTAAGAAACTAGATTCATGCCAACCCTTGTGAAAAAAGTCTATTTTGTAAGATTTTAATATCCTCTAAAGGTATACTTAAACCTTCTGGCAGATTTTTTTTTTTTTTCCAGGGGAAGACAAGTTAACAATGACTGAAACTTTCAATGCTGCTGACAGTAGGCTAAAAAAGTAAGTTGAAGAACAAATTCTTTGGGCAGTTTCTTAGTCTTGACTCTTTTGCCAGAAGCTGAACAATATGAACTCCAGGGCTTAGAAAAGCAAAACACACAAAAAAAATCTCTCAAACAGTTTCAAATTCTATCCTAAATCTTTGCCTTATAGCTAATAGGTTTTCAAATGTTTTTTTACTGAAAATACCTAAGCATAGAGATTCCTTTTCTTCCTTTTGTAGGACCCACAACAGTGGACAGGGCTCCTTAGATTTCCTACAGCTGGCTGTGGGGTGCTGGTGCCTCAGATGGTTGATATGGGATTGCACTGTGTGTTTCTGATACCCTATGGCACCTTAAAGGCATCCTGTAAGGTGCAGCCTCATATTTGCTTTACCTTTTCCTTGACTTCCTCACCTCAGGCTGTGAGACAAACCCGTGCTCCTTGGTGCATAAACTGCTGCCATTCCTCAGGCATAACCCGGGTGTCTGTGTGCATGATTACCTATGGAAAAGCTGTATGTCTTGGGGTTTTCTATCTTCTTGTGGCTTATCTGGGTAAATCTATCACAAAGGCTGCCTTAGAGCTGGATGGCCAACAACAGAGGGTTTGTGATATCAGTGTGACCCCGCAGACTGACAGCAATTGGAAGCAGCCAGGGGGAACACCTGCAAGCTGAAGGCTGCAGTGAACCTTTGTCCCCTCACAAATTGTTTCATGGGCAAACAAAATATGAGAATTATGTAAGAATAATTGGTGGAGTGCCAGCTAACACCAAAAGGAAGCATGCTTTTAACAGGTGGTACTCAAAAAACTGTCCAGAAAGAAAATGACCCAGTGCTCTGAACAGCCTGAAATTCTCTGTTCAGATGGTAATTTCCTGGTGTTGGTGGATAAATGTATTCCTTTTCACCAAAAAGGTGTCTGGGACAAAAGCAGATCTGGGACCTCGCCTGTGGCAGCCTTCTTACCAAATGCTCTTTGTGATTTCCCAGCATGAAAAACCAACCATGTTTGGTAGAAGATTCCTAAAGCTCAGCTGAGAACTGTCCTGAGAGTGCTGTGATAGTGAATTCAGACTGGCAGACCAGCAGGGATAGGTTAATGATTAAAATCACAGATCTTAATTTCAACCTGAGGAAGTAAGTTCTTGAACTTTATTGGAAATATTTTCCTCCTTCTTACCCAAACCATTTTGGGACTGCCTATTACCTAAAAAAAACCCCTCAGTTTGGATTGCTGCTAGACCCTCTTTGAGACTTCTAAGGCTGCAGCAGGGAAGTGGAGAGCTGGTCTGTTATCTGTTCTAATGAATGTGAAGATTTATGAAATGATGGAAGAAATAAAAATGTAGAGTTCCCTGATTTGTAGGGAAGGATCTATTTCTGCTAATTATACAATCTCTTACAGAACATGAATGTTTCACTTTTAGGAATTCATCTGACAAATAAAGCTAAAAGTTCTCTGGTAACAGTGGTAAGTTTGTACCCATAGTGTGTGGGCTTTCCTATATTTCTCCATTAAAAAATATCATATTAAATCAGGTTAATGCTGATTTATTTTCTTTCATTGAACAATTCACTTGACAGTTCATTAAAGTCAGAATATATTAAGAGCTTTAGGGAATTTTAGAAATTCTGTAGTTTCAAAAAAAGTGATTTTTTAAGAATCACTGATCAGAATTGCGACTTTCACATTGTGATTTAGAAGACTTTTGATCAGCACTTTCTTACCAAGGGTCAATCTTCTAGGACATTTCAAGGAACAACATCTGTCTAAATGGCAAAGAGAATTAAACCCACTAGGCTTCAAGAACCTTCTTTATTTGTTGTTACCTACACATCAGTGAACTGCTGTAGAAACAGAGGCCATGATTCTGTTAGTCTGCTATCAAATGGTGTCATTTACTTTTGTCATAGTTGTCTGTGTAAAAAGCTATGTAATAAAAACAAATATTCTATTTGGACAGCATTTTTAGAGCTTTGTTTAATCTCTTTATTACTGCCTGTTGATGCATCTTACAAAGCAATGCATAAAATACCAAAGGAAATGCTAAATTGGTATCTTTTAATAACTAAATTTTTAAAACTATTGAATTAAACATAGCAACAATTCTTTCCTACCTGAATTAATGTTCATTCACACAGAAAATTTTGACTGTAACATTATTGAAGCAATTTAAAAGTGAATTAAAGATTCATCCATTGTATCAGGTATCTGACTTCAGGCTAACATTTTAATCTCAATCATTGTTACAGTGTTTCCCATCCGAAAACTCTGAGAGATAACGATGAAGGTTAATTCATGCAGAACAAAGACTCAGTTCCTCGTGGATAAGTATGGTTGGCTATCAGGGAACTGCAAAATATGCTAATAGAGTTATTGTTTACCTTAGTACATTAGGCAAGTTACACTTATTTGGATAATTGTTTCTAGGTTTTGCATTTTGGATTTATTTTTTGTTTTATGTTGTTCTCATAGCTGCTCCACTGACCATAGAAGGACTGCATTTTTTTCTCTGTTGTAAGCAAACCCACAGACTTTATTAGAACCTTTTGTAAATATTTTGACAACAGCAGATTGACAAACTTTTCCAGGGGGACTTGGTTTAAAGAACAATAGCTGTCACTCTTTAGCATTTTTCAATTTTCTAAGTTATTGTCCTTCTCGGACATCTTTTTATCAGCAGACCTGATTTATCTCCAGGTTAAACACGTGTAATTTCTTCATCTAAGCTACTCTTGAATTTTAACTAGGAAGAGTAAACTCGTAATAGATTCATTAGATCATGTTCAGACATACTGAATCACACTGAGAAATACTCTTAATGGGGTTCTGACTTGGTCAAAAGCCCCTTGCTTCTTGGAACAAGCAAGCAAAAATTGTCCATGACATGATCGGAGTCTTCACAATACATCAAATATGTGAGGAGTCTGTGATTAGGATACACGTACAAAATGGAATGATGGAATATGCAGTATATAACTCTGCACCTGGAGGAAGTCCCTACACCACAGAGTGTGTTTTAACAGGTTGGAAGCAGAGGGCAAGAAACTGCTTCTGCCACAGGGAGCGCTTTCCTTAATTCTTACCACTGAGGTCAGGTGCTGTTTGTAACACGGGTTAATTGTATGTTGGATGCATTAATTCTATAGCTGTGGACACTCTAAAGCCAGGCAGTGCAGTTATTTTTTTGTATCTTGGCAATATTTCATAGCAGGTGTTCACTTCTCCCAGGTTTACCCTGATTTTAATACCTGTTCTAAATAAAATGGTGCTTTTTTGATGTAGCAAGGAAATAATGTTGGTATAAACCATACACTTAAATATCACCACATATTTGTGGTGATCTTTTCCTTTCCCTTGCCTAATTTAGAAGTGAAATATTCTTTCCCTTATGCAAAGACTAGCAAGCCTGCTTCTCTACTGTTCTGTACTTATCAACAAAAACTGGCTCTCCTAAGAACTAAATGTAATGACTGTAGTTCTGCTTACTTTAATTAGTCCAACAGGTTAGGAAGCCAATTAGTCATTCCTTTTAGCCCAACTACAGGAAAATTTCATTGTATAATTGCATACTAATACACAGGTATTTTCACCATGTTTTGTCAGATTCTGAACTGCTACATCCTGTTTATAAAAAGTCCAGGTGGAGCGATCAGGACCTTTTTGTTTCCTCATGAGGGAGAAAGAGCAAGGATTATGTATTAACCCACGATGTGGGAAAAAAGCTGGAGAGATATCAGTGAAATCAGATGGTGCTGATATTGCTCAGCAGAAAAACCAGTTTACAGCATTGTGAACTTCAACTGATCTAATGAAGTCAGGCTGTATTAAAGATGTGCAGTGATAATAAAAAAACCCACCAAAACCAACATTTAATTGTGAAAGGGTTATAAATATGCAACAAACCTTTCTTTATATTTTTTATTAATGAAACGTTTATTAGAAACTAGTTGAATTTCAATGGGTGGGGAATTACACAGATCAGGAGCTACAGGGATGATTGATTGTTATCAGTGATTACATGGTCTGACTAAACACTTTCAGATTCCTGGTGTTACTGTTTCTTGTATCCAACTGATTTTATTCTAATTTCTGTGAATAAAAAAAGGAACAAAAGTGAACAATAATAAAGAAACAAAACCTCAAAACCTTCCCACAAAGGCTCAAGGTTTAATTTTTTTTTTAATGTTTGGCTACAGATATAGAACACCTTTAATTACTGATTGCTCATAGTACGTAGAGCTGGCAAGAAAAAAGGTCATTGAAGTTTTCCTACTCTCTCTTGAGTGCTTCTCTATAATAGCCCTAACTTACAGCAGGGAATGTGAGTGGTTGTTCTTAATATTTACTGTTCTGATCTTACTCAAAATGAGTTCTGTCTGCTTTTCACATGGCTGGAAGTAGACTTACAAATGAAGATGCTGCGTCCTCTATTTTCAGCATTGGAGAGGCTGTGCTGCAGACAATCTGTTCCAGGAGGCAAGAGGATGAGTGTCACCTTTGTGACGGCAAAACCTTTTCCTTCTCCCACATACTATATGGACCTTATTGGATAAGAATATGGGAAGGGAATGTACAACCCCTAAAAACAGAATAAGGCGTGTTGTGTCATTCATAGAGACAGGCAGTCCCAACTCATATTCAGAACACAGGAAAGCTTCTGGTCCAAAGAGGCAGAAGCCACCAGCAGCAGGACTGGTAACATACCTGTCAGTTACTGGCAGCTCCAGCTGTTGTTTAAGGATGCAGTATAAATATTTTAGAGGTACATGATCATGTGGTTAGACAATGGCAGCAATAAAAGTGTAGGGAGCAGTTACTTAAAACATAAAATATATCTAATATAGAAACTGAATAGAAACTGAATGACCAAAAAGCCTTTGTTAACCTCAGGATTCCAGTAAATTAGTAACTTGTATGGGAGTTGGGAATCAGCACATAGACATATAATGTGAATACACTATGCAAATAGCCAAGTCTGGCCATTGAACTCAAATGTAATTTGAACAAATATGTTCAAATTTACTCAGAAAGTACTAAATTAAGAAAAAAACCTTGGAATTAAAGAAGATTTAAAATTAACTGGTTCAGGATGAAACAATTTTATGAGGAAGGGAGGAAGAGAAAGAAAGCAAGAAAAAGAAAAAAAGAAAGAAAGAAAGAAAGAAAGGACATAGATTTACTGTGTGCCTGGAAAAAAGATGGTGTTAGCCTGCCAACATTGCCCTATCAATTTCATATCATAAATTACATTTTCTTAGATGAACTAGTGAGGAATGCACACGGTTTCANGAAAGAAAGAAAGAAAGAAAGAAAGAAAGAAAGAAAGAAAGAAAGGACATAGATTTACTGTGTGCCTGGAAAAAAGATGGTGTTAGCCTGCCAACATTGCCCTATCAATTTCATATCATAAATTACATTTTCTTAGATGAACTAGTGAGGAATGCACACGGTTTCATGTCTTGCAGTGTATTACAACAAGTTGTATATTAGGTACTCAGCACTGGCATTGAATTGTATTCTTTTTGAAGCTCTCCACCTCTACGCTGCTGAACAATATTTATTGCTATCATAGGCCTTTAGAAGTTAAGATGTATTTCAAAACAAAATTATTACTTGCTCTTGGATTTTGGATGGAGGTTTTTATTTGTTTAAAAAAAATAGATGAGTATCTGCTATCAGACTTTCCAGGGTTATCGAGAAAGGCTTACTTTCCTATCAATTTGAATCTTAAGCATCTACCATGAATTTAAACTGGTTCTTAAAGAAGATTAAATTCATTTTTATTGCAAATATGGCTCTTTTCCAGCACCTTTGGGAGAAGAAAGGCAGATGAAAAAGAGAACATGATGTGAGCACTGAAAAGATGAGAGGCACACAGAAAATGTGAACTGCTGAATTTACTGTCTAGCTGTAATGAGGTATTGCTTAACAATTAAGTTAAATTATGCAGATGTTTCCTAGTATATTGTGCTAATGCATTTGAGAAATTACAATTTTCTGATTGGAAAACGTTATGTGGAGGAAACTGCAGCATTCCCCATTCCTGCAACAATTCATTTCATGATTAAAAAAGGAAGCCAGTATTTTTGCAGCTGTCAGGAATAGGCAATAAAGGATGACAATCCAAGGGGGCCTGGTAGTCACAGACACAATAAAATAATCCCAAACAAAAGCTGCAGAAGGAAATAAGCTTTGAAGGGTAGCAATGACTCGCAGGCACAGCTCCTGGGTTTCTGTGGTGAAGTGACTACAGAGCCCACGCTGGCAGGAACAGGTTTGAATGTTTCAAAGAGAAGTGATGTCACATGAGATACTTCAATGACAAGGGCTCAAGAATTTCAGGGAACTGTTAACTTAATACTCTAAAGCAAAAATTGCATGTATATCAGGGGTATGCATCAGCTTTAAAAAAAACCCCAAAAAACCAAAAAGAAACCCCAAAAAACCAAGCCAAACTTTACTAATCGGTAAATCTTAATTATATTTACATTAAAAAAAATAATTTGCTTGAATGAGGATTAAGTGAAAATTGAAGATTTGTAAAACTAAATAATATTGAAAACATAAAACAAAGGAAGTACACTGGAGTTCCAAATTTTGCATGTGGAATGCGCTCATGGGAAAAATGGCTACACAATGCAGAGAAGAAATTAGGTATGTTAATTGGAGCAGGTGGCTTAGATTTTTTTACTTCATTTTTGACCAGCTTGAATTCTTGAGACTATTTAAAATTCCAGACTAACAAATTCATAGATAAATCTGTATTACCCATTGTTTAAACTTATTTATGCAAAAAATATCACAAACCCAAAAACTCTAGATGAAAACCCATAATAGCTTTTGAGTAAAAATGAAAGCTTTTCAGTTAACATCCATACTTCAGATCATCCTTTTATTCTGATCATCTGTTTTGCATGATCCTTTTGTTTTAGTCAGCATTTCCTTTTAAAAAAGGTTGAATTGGGGGAAAATATAATTTTATTTCACATTTTATGAGTCTGAATAACATAAAATGAGGTTGTGCCATGCTTCATGACCATGAATATTTAAACATTTTCTATAAATACATTTACTTATTTTTGTTTTAGTATTGTGAAAAAGCACTGCCTGGAAATGATAATGAAGAAGCCTAAGAAAACACCATTTGGAATCATTCTTGCTTTTGTTTTTACCAGTTGTTCCATAAAGGCAAAGCAGATTTGGTCTTTTAATTTCCTTGAGTGACCTAATTCTTTAAGTTTCTACTGTACTTACTTTTTATGTTGAGTTATATTATTATACATGAGAAAAAAAGTTAGTCTATGATCCAGTGAATGCCAAGAATTTTTTTTAGCCTTGCCTACTATTTATCTAATCTGTGGTTATCAGTGAGAAGAGTGATGGCACCTTTCTGAGGCAATACCCGAACAAGGTACTTTTTATCTGACGGTAACTTTTATCCGACTGAGAAAAAATCCTTGGTCTGCTCTAAAATATTCTATGTCCTTCCCTTGTGGAGGACCACTGTCAACCACTGACCCCTCTCCAGAGGTTTGCTATCGTCCCTTTCTCCCTGCAAGCTAAGAACAGCAGGGTAGGTAGTGGATGGTAGATTTAGCTTGAGCACCCAAACTATGACACAACGTAAAGCATTCGTTTTGGATCTGTCTGTTTACTTGGTACATTTTTGAGCTGTCATTGCTTTTATGCACTTTTTTATGAGCCCACAAGCCAGCTTTGTTCTTTTGTTCATGCCCACTTGTGCCTGCTGCAGACATGGAAGAGGCTTGGGCTTTGCAAGAGCACGCACTTGGCAAAGAGGGAAGAGCTGAGGGGGAAAATACTACAATAAAACCAGGTAATGTTGCTCTTAAGCGAGTACGTGGAATTGGAAAAAAAGTCAGGATGGAAAAAAATCAGCTGTTACTACAGGAACAAACCAGGGAAGTGTTGAATTAGTGTATTTCAATTCTGAGTTATCTTTTCTTGTCAAAACATTTTCTTTCTCTCTTCTACTAAACAGGAAATCTGGACCTAGTTTGGTGTGGATAACTCAAGTACGGGAATGCCAAACTGGACAAGGAAATAAACCACCGCCCTAGCTACCACAGCTCTTATGCTCCCAGAGACAGTTTTTTCTCCGTGTGATGTGTTTGGTTCAGAGCAGAGCTTAGACCCTTGGCTGCACGTTAACATCTCACAACTTTAGCTGCTTGTCTGCTATAAAAAACGTCTTTTGTTTGTGAGGGTGCCACCTCTGTGAAGCTAGGTCCTTCCAAATGATGGAGCTGAATAAAATGAATGCACATGAGATGCACTTGGCTGTAGGAAGTGGCAAGGACAAGTGTTACCACTGCATTGCTGTGTCCATAAATCCAGTGGTAGCAGTATGTGTACAACCACATACATGTCACACATGGTGTCTCTAGTGTAAATGTAGCTTTTTATTTAGGCACCTGAACAGATAGAAATGTCTACAGCATGTTCATAACCAGCTTCCAAAAGTAATGCAGTATGTGTATTGATATTACAAAAAGCATATATATAAAAAAAAAACCTCTTTATGTGCTAAGTTCAATTCTGAGTCTTATAAATATTGTAAAATTTTACTAATTACTTGTGTTGTGGCCCTGTAATAACCACATAGAATTTATGCTTCTCAAAATGGGAGGTTATCACAGAAGTTGTCACAGACTCCTAATTACTGTCATAAATATTCCATTGTAATCTATACAATAAGAAATCTTTCACTGCATCTCCCNTCTGCCTCTGTGAAGCTAGGTCCTTCCAAATGATGGAGCTGAATAAAATGAATGCACATGAGATGCACTTGGCTGTAGGAAGTGGCAAGGACAAGTGTTACCACTGCATTGCTGTGTCCATAAATCCAGTGGTAGCAGTATGTGTACAACCACATACATGTCACACATGGTGTCTCTAGTGTAAATGTAGCTTTTTATTTAGGCACCTGAACAGATAGAAATGTCTACAGCATGTTCATAACCAGCTTCCAAAAGTAATGCAGTATGTGTATTGATATTACAAAAAGCATATATATAAAAAAAAAACCTCTTTATGTGCTAAGTTCAATTCTGAGTCTTATAAATATTGTAAAATTTTACTAATTACTTGTGTTGTGGCCCTGTAATAACCACATAGAATTTATGCTTCTCAAAATGGGAGGTTATCACAGAAGTTGTCACAGACTCCTAATTACTGTCATAAATATTCCATTGTAATCTATACAATAAGAAATCTTTCACTGCATCTCCCCTGAAGGTATATTATTCAATTTTCAGAGTTATAGCACAGTGATAAATTAGAGCTTAATGTCGTTCTGCCACTAAGCTAGCCAAGACTTTTTACAAACAACTGTCCAAATGTTAAAAAAAACAGAAAGCAGCCGCACTAGCGTGATATTGACTCCTTTCTTTCTTGCATTACCTTGATTGTTCCTCTTTTTTTGAATAGAAGTTTTTATAATTATTACACTTTTTCAGCGTATATCGTCTGAATTTCTCAAGCAGTACTTGTGGAAATTACCTGTGCCTTAGGCTCAGTTTTACAGTGAGCACAATATTCTAGGGAAACTCACAATACATAACAGCTTTTTGACACAGAGTGGTGTAGAAGTGATGTTATGCCACAATCTAGGAGACATAGCCCTTGAAACAGGTTTAATTTCGAGTGAAGTAGGAAAAGCATCAACCTGAGAAATGCTGATGTCAATAACCAGGATAAAAGTCAACATTAAAAAGCAAACTGCAGCAGAAAGGGATGTGTAGAAACTTCGGACTTTCAATACTTACCTATATGTATAAAGGTAGACCAAATTCAGCTTTTTTTTTCTTTTTTTCTTTTTTTTTTTGGAGGGACTAATTAATTTTATTAGAGAGTAAGTAAATTCAGCTGCGAATCCTAGAGAATCTAATGACTTCCAGAGATTCAGAATGAATTCAGCAATAAAAGCTAATTAGAAGGGAAATGGATGCCTAAAGTATCCCTGGTGTGCATAAAGAAAGAGTATAAAGACCATTAATTGAAATTAAAATTTAACAGTAGCCTAATGCTGCATGACATAAAATTCCATCTGTTGTGCAGAGCCACTAAACAAAGATACATGGGGAATAGTGCGTGGAGTCTCAGCTCTGCAGCTAGTCAATGAATGTATTTTAATGTCAGACCACTCCACACAGTGAGAAGTCTGATGTTCAGAGGAGTCAGTTTAGGGCGTGATGATTTCTGTAGCTACTGAACTAGAGAGAAGAAACTAAAAGTGATGATGCATTAGTTTATTTTTTAGTGAAGCAAGTGGGGGTTCTTCCTGCTTTTTTTTATCCTTACGAGTGCAGAACAGGTTTCCATACATTTTAGTACATATAGGCTGTAAAATCTTTATCCAAACCATTTCTCAGAGGTGCCTGTGTGGTGCAGGCACAGAAGCAGGAACAAAGCCAGTGTCCATTCTCACAGCAAGTCGTCTGAAATGTCATGGAAGTTTCTGCAGAGCATGTGTAAGGAAGTAAATGAGAGCTTTGAATAGTTTCTCCTGGAACATCTTACTTGTGCTTACTTTGTGTTCACAAAGTGTCTGGGAATGTCTTTTTTGTTGTTTGAGTTTTGAAGACTGATTAACAGTGATTGCTGTAACCTCTTCCAGCGCACACATCTCTGGCATGAATTCCCCTGAAACAGTTTTCAAAATGTGGACTGATCTAGTGATGAAAAGTGGTTACACTGTACTTGCATTTCCATATTAGATGAACACAGCTATAATAATTCCATTTTGATGACTAGAGACATGCAGCAACCAAAAAGCAACCATTTAACCATGTTTGTTAAATGACATAGGTATTAGTTTATTTCTGGAGGATTTATAATTGCTGAGAAATTTCCAACACAACGATTTTACTTTCAGGCTTACATGTTGGACTGGAAAAACAGCCTTTCTGAAAGTGAGTCTAACAAAGTGATTGTGCGATTCTTAGCACAATATGACCGTGGACTGTGATTGTTATGTGAATATTGTGCATGCTGAATAGGCCATAATGTCAAACTAGATGCTGTTTGAGATTCATACGGTACATTTTCTGAATGCCTACATGTGCATTAGTAATTCAGCACCTCCACTCCGGGACATCTCTCAATGCAGAGCTAACAACGACCACAGAAAACACACAGTGAAAGAAAATAAGAGGATGCATGGAGAGTCACCATCATGTTGTGTGGATCGAAAGAAAAAAAGGTCCTTTACACAGAAAAGTTATCTAAGCAGAGATCAAAACAAAGGTTGTCTGCAATAGAAAATTCTGTGAGTTAGCAGTAGGGGGAAGAACTAGAACCAAAGATAAAAACAAATTCATATTCAGCAGTTTTAGGGGTATCCAGCTGAAGGTAATTAACCATCGGATGAAGCAGCAGCAAAATAAAAGGGGATGACCTATTTTTTAGTCTGAGACCGAGGTCCACTGCCTTTTTGGACAGTCCTTTAAATCACTAAGAGTACACAAAATAGAAATGTAAACAGGTTGTTAATGAGGATATTTCTATATTGGATTTGCAAATTTACAGAAAAGAAGAACAAGAAGGTTTTCACACAGAGTACAAAAATGCCCTTATAGATTTAAATATCCATATTTCTTGAGGGAGCCAGTAGTTAATGCAACAGTAATGATAAACAATGGTATTAAAATGTAAAGAAACAACAGGTATATCAAGCTCTGGCCAGGCAAAACCAGGTAATTCAACTGCAGTATGTTCTGTGAGTTACAGAAGAGATCACCTGGCTGATGGGGTAGCCAAGACAGGAGGTGGGATAAAATTGCCTGCCTTGCATCTCCCTGCTCCCTCCCTTGCAGGCCACTCTGTGTACTCAGCTCTTGCTGGCCCAGCAGCCTGTTCCTTTCCTCCCATTGCTCTTGCCCTGTGTATTCGTGATCTGCAAAGTACTACAATGACTTTACAGTTAGTTTGTTAACAAGAAATGGTGCATCTCTTAAGTCACTCTACCCACACCTTTCACTAAACATCCCTGTAAGAACAATTCTCTGGATGGGCAGCTACTTCCAATATTTCCTAAAGTTCTTGTCATTGCAGCCCTTAGACTCAGCATTTGCTGGAATATTTATTTCATTTTTACTCTTTTGATAGCAATATTTGATTCAAAGTACCTGTCATAGTGTTTCTCCTAGTCCCAAAACATTAATTTTGGATAAAAGACATAAGTGGCTGGCTATGTACTTGTAGCAGCAAAGTTAGGTATCCACACAACCTTTCCTGACTTTCCAAATTGTATTTAGGTAGTTCAATCCATCTAGATGAAGCATGTGAGACTGTGCTAAAGCAACTGCCTTTAATTCTTCTCCCCAGTAGTAATCTTCATCTGTAATTAACTGTAAGGTACATGTATAAATAATATTGCCCATTAGTGAGATATCTGACAGCTTCCATATGCAAATGTCCCTCTCTTTCAGCCTAGGTGTAATCATTATGTACACAGTATTTATAAACATATGGCAAATCATTTTATAGAATTCATTTCAGTATTGTAGGATACTTGGGGAAAATGTTGTAAAAGCCATCTGCACGCAAGATAATGAGGGGTGTGACAGGCAGGCTGCTAACTGTGAAAATCCTCATATCTGCTGCATTGTTATTGCACTTGTCCTTTTTTATCATGCAGACAATGACAAAGTATGAAATTTTTCCTCCTTCCCAGAGCTTCAGCTTTTGAACCCCAGACATTATCAGCATAAAACGGACATGTAGGTAAAGCAAATAATGTTTATTTTTCCAATTACTTTGTTTTTTAAAACATATAGATAGATTTAGGTACTTACAAAAATTAAAGAAAAATGAGATATTGCTTTAAAATTTGACAGCAAGATAGTTAACATCAATCTGTCACATCTCTCCACAAGATTAATTTACATGATGGAAGTATTTTCTGTGTCATTATCCAGAAGGAGAACTGCAAAAAGAATACCAATTTCCATCATTTTTCCCCCCCAAATATCTTGTATAAAATCAAAATGTATTGGGACATAGAAGACTTAATTGTCAACCTGCAAAAAATCCCTAAGAATGAATATGAGTAGCAGACTATTTCACCTCAAAAAAGTTGTAAACATGATCTGCGCATGCTTCTTGAGATGAGAAATTGGTGTCTATGGTAATGTCAACACAACAACCTCGTTTGTCAAATAATTTTATCTTTAAAATGTTTGTTGGCTACCTTTAGATACTTCACTTGCCCAATTTCAGTGTCACATATGGAATGATGGCAAAGTCCAGTTTTGACCTCATGGGTCAAACCCACCGTTTTCAAATCAAGTTTTTAACCTTTTTTGTATACATTGTCCTGGTGAGAAAGCACTACTGTCTGTGGCTGCAAAATTAAAACAATGAGATATCTCACCAAACAACCCTCAAATATCTGAAGCACCAGGGAGAGTTAACATGTTTTTCCCCAGAAGATGTAGTCTTTGTGAAAAGGCAATCAGCTAGGCTGTTCTAAAGATTTATTCCAAACAAAATCTGCCATTCTAAATTTATTTTCTCCAGCACAACCTATGGCTAAATTTGGTATACTCCTAAAGAGATTTAGATTTTATGCCCATGTTTTAAGGCAATTGAGAGACCCGTGGTTTAATATTTTTTAATGTTGTTTCCTGAAGCAATTGTGTTTGACTGTTCTTCCAGGAATCAATTTTCAGGGAAACATAGTCAACTCACTTTTATTGCAACCCATTTCAGCCATTAAGCAGCATAATTTCAGCTACCATGGAAATGCTGATTAAATTGACTGGTTTTATTTTGACATTTCAGCTGCCCCTTGACAACTAATTGCTAGTTTGGTTAGGCATCAAAGGGACATTGAATCTTTGGAGTAAAAAATGGAGCAAGACCACATCTCAGAAAATCATGGACTCCACTCACCCGCACTTGGGGCTTGGTACACCAACATCCATGGTTCCTTCATCCTCTGAGAATGGTGGTGGCCAGTGACCGGTTAGAGAAACACTCTAATTTGATAGCAAGCGTTAATGCCATGATTTAAGATCAGCTTCTGATCAACACAAGGTTTGGGCTGAGGGGCTGTTTATTGGTGTGGCGAGAGGGTGGGAGAGGGAACACCCCACCTTCTGTGGGCACCTTGGAAAACGGCTCGGGTAGTGCCCAGTGAGGCATTGCCCAACGCCACTCACTCAGATGACTGGAAGGTTTTAAAAGTGTAAATATTACGGGTCGGATGCGAGTTCCCTGCTTGGCCTGTGCCACAGCCCTCATGGTCTGTGCTGGGTCTGCGCGGTGCTGGGGGGCTGAGATGGCCCCCTGAGGGGGGTCAGCACTGGGGCTGCCCTGGCCACATCCAGCCTGTTCCAGCCGGTTCCAGCCAGTTCCAGCTGGTTCCAGCTGGTTCCAGCTGCCCCCAGAGCACAGCTGAGCCCACAGACACAGGAATGGTGCCCCAGGTGCCGCCTGTTTGAGTTGTGCCCCTCAGGCCGTGAGGAGGGTGGGAAAAGCACCTGTGAGCACCTGGTGGGGATAAGTAGGGAGTGTTACAGCAGGGATGCCTCTGGGGGGGATGTGCAGCCTGTACAGGAGCAGTTTTAACCCGAGGGAGCTGTGCCCTGTGGGGAGAAGCCTGTGCTGGAGCAGAAGCTGGTGGAGAAAGGAGCTGCAGAGAGGTATGGCTGTGTGCTGGCTGTCACCCCAGTGCCCCTGCATTGCCCAGGGAGGGAGGGAGAGGAGCTGGGAATGAGGGAGTGTTGTAGAGCTTGCGCTAAAGGGGTGAGAAAGGTGTTTTAAACTTTGTCTGTGTTCCTTGCTATCCAACTCTATCTTAATTGTCAAAAAAAAAATCAGTGGGTTTGTTCATGAGACAAGGGCATGTCTTTCCCTTTGCTCTGCCAGCCGCTTGGGTGGAGAACTATAACCTTGGCATCCCTCAGGGGAGGAGCTGATGCTCTACCTGAGTGCAGCAAATACTGGTTTAAGGATTCTTTTGTTTTCTTCAATTTCCTGTAAGGTTTGAAGCAAGTTTTCTTTTTTTCTTGAAGAAGGAAAAAACCCAAGTCTGTATATTTTGTCTCCCAGGTATTGTCATGAAACGCTTTTACACTTCAAAAGTAATATTCCTGTCACCTGAGGGGTTTTGGGTTGTCTTTTATACATTTCTATTTGTAACTACATGTAAATGGGATGTAAAATTAGATTGGTATTAGTTTCTCTATTGTGATAGTAGGATATCTTTAAAATTATTCAGAAAAGGTTTTGACTTGACTTTATCTTTCACTCTGCCTGCTGAGAGTGTGTTAGTCAATTTAAGAAAACTGAGAAAAGCGTAGCTCTATCAAATATTTCATGTTCCTCTAAATTTTTATCACTTCTGGACCGGAATATAATCTCTGATACATGTAGCATATTGCTTCATTGTTACTATAGTGAGAGATGAGGAGGCTGGAAGTTTGTTCACTTTGGGGTTTTTTAATTTGTCTTAAGCAGATCTCTTCAGAAGCTTGACTGTTTGCTCGCTGCCAGGCATTTGAATGAACCTGTAGTCAAATCGCAATTTATTTTTTCTGTTTGCTTCAGTTGCTCTGAGTCACTTTCTAAGACATCTCTGTTGATCAGCACTGGAGTGCCATGGGTATAAACATACTTGGGGTTGCATCCAACCACTTATTTTACTAAGGTAATAAAATATTTTGCTAGACTCTGTCCCACAGTCAGTGTGGAAGTCAAAACAGATGAGTGTCTCGAAAATATGGTAGCTATTCTGATATCTGAAATTTTCTTTCATTCCTCTATCTATTCCTGCCTGCTACTGCAAGTGTTTGACCTTGTATTTAATACTGGCGCCACTTTGTATCTACTCTTTATTGCAGCATTTGTATGACCTCTAAGAAAATTATTTGCATTTTTGTGATGTTCTCTACTGATCTTGGCAAACAGTGAACAATCTCTAGTTAAACCTCACTTCCATCAGAGAATGTAGAATCTTTAAAGTTGGAAAATACCTGCAAGATGGAGTACAACTGCTAACCTTAAAGTCTGAGACATAAGTGTTGAGTTACTTGTCCAAGGCTCAGTAAAATTAGTGACCAATATGAAGAAATAATGTAAAAAAACTAGCTTCTGGTCTTAATTTAATTTTTCAAAGCAAATTGTAAATACTGTATGTATTTAACACAATAATCTAGGCGTTTTAAAGCATGGAGGTGCTACTGATGTAATTTATTTCTTTGTACTGTGTGATTTTTGGCAAGCCCTATCGCAGGAGTCTGACTTGGCTGGATACATGGGAAAAAAGAGGTGGCCTCTTAGCTGAACACAGCAAACGAAAGTCAAAGCAAACATTTTCATGGCCTTAGAGATCATCTGATGGAGAGGGCTGCTAACTTAAATCTCCTTCAGCCACGCTTTGAACCCTCCTGGCATGGTGCAGTCATGTTATTTGTATCATTAAATGGTCTTGAGTACTGTGTGCTATGCTCTTGCATTTAACACCCACTCATTTTTGAAATGGAACCCGCATATTACAGTAAAGTTGAAAGGCATATAGTCTGTTCTGAAACATGCAAATAATACCCTTTAGTGCTGAGAGGAATTAAGCACATATATCAAGAGGAGAATACATCCTAAAGGCTAATCTGTCTAGCTGTTTTCTCTACAATAAATTGCATTTTATCTGAATCAGTGTTGTTAGTTTTGCCAGTGGGTATTCTGAAACTTGATACTATGGAAGTTCAGGGCAACAGGAATTAAAGCTCTTTTGTGGAGTGAAATTTTGGATTTCTAGAAGCCTCACAGATTTCTAAATAACACCATGTGGTAGAACTGTTTCTTGAGCCAGTACATTTATGGATTACTTAAGTACTGCTTGCTGTGTTTACACATAAAAACTCCCTTCAGAAATTTAATTTGCAAAACATTAAAACCTACCAAATATTATAGGAAGATCAGTAGCTGCTGCCTGGCATTATTTTTACTTGAGTTGTAGATATATTTTCATTTTCTTGTCCCATTTGCTGTATGAGGCCTTTGACCATTTTGGGTGGTGATTTCTCTTCTCAAAATATCCTCAGTATGTTTACATCAAGGAATAGAATTTAGATGATGGGAAAGATTAGATTCCAAGCAATAACATGGCTGTTTTGTGATTTTGGTGTTTTTGTTTTTTTTTTTAACTGTGATAGCAAATATAGATACTGCTGCAGCACCACAGACCATATGTGCACAAAAATCCCTTGCTGTTGAAATGCAGCTCTGTATATTTCTGGCTTATAAATACAACTCCAAGCTTCCTTTGATTATTAACTCTCAAGGTTTCTTTGTTTGGTTTCACCTGTCAGTTACCATGTTATATTGGTTTTGCATGGCCTGGTTTTTGTAGCAGGGGGGCCACAGAGGTGGCTTCTGTGAGAAGCTGCTGGAAGCTTCCACCGTGTCCAGCAGAGCCAATCTCTGATGGCTAGGAAGATGGACATGCTGCTGATTAAAGCTGGGTCAGTTAGAGAGGTTGGTCATGCCTCTGTGACAACGTATTAAATGAGAAAATCAAAACAAAGTGCATGCAGATTTTTCCTATCCAGAGAAGAGGAGGAGGAGGTGAGAACATGTGAGGGAAACAACATGGCTACACCAAGGTCAGAGAAGAAGGAGGGGGAGGAGGAGCTCCAGGCACCAGAGCTGAGATGCCTCTGCAGGCCCTGGTGAAGACCATGGGGAAGCAGCTGTGCCCCTGCAGCCCATGGAGGTCCATGGGGGATGCCGAGATCCACCCACAGCCTGTGGGGAGGTGCCCATGATGGAGCAGGTGGATGCCTGGAGGAGGCTGTGCTCCAGTGGGAGACCCAGTGGAGAGAGGGGGCCCTGCTTCCAGGCTGGAGCAGGCTGGCCTTGGAGGACTGCACCCCGTGGAAGAGGGACCCGCACCATAGCAGTTTTGGGAGGGCTGTGTGCCCATAGGAGGGACTCACACTGCAGCAGGTGCAGTGTAGCTGCTGCTCCTGAGAGTGGACCCACGCTGGGGAAGTTCACGGAAAACTGTATCCTGTGGGAGGGACCCATGGCCTCACAGGGGAAGGACTCCTCTCCCGGAGCAGCAGAAGGAAATCTCGGTGATGAACTGACCAAACCCTCCATGCCCTGTCTCACTGCACTGTCAGTGGGAAGGAGGGAGTGGCTTAGGGGAAGAAAGGTGTTTTAAGGGCTTATTTTACTTCTCATTATCCTTCTCTGATTCTGTTAGTAATAAATTCACTTTGCAACTTTAAGTTGGGCCTGCTTTCCCCTTAAAGTGTTTTCTCCCAATCCTTAATCTCAACTCATGAACCCTTTGTTAATTTGTTTTCCTCCTCTGCCCAGCTCTGGCGGGGGAGGGTGAGCGAACAGCTTTTGTGGGTACCTGATGTTGGGCCAGCGTCAAACCACAACACGAGTTTACCTCTGACATGATTTCTGCTTTGGAATGAACCTTCCACAAGGCAGTGAAAACCCTTTTCTAGATGGCTTATATACTGTAAGAAAGACCCAGGTGTCTGGATTTTAAATGTTTCCTAATGTTCTGTGTCTTTCTGGCTTTTTCATTTAGTACTTGCTATAGTCCTAGGAAGCAGCTACTTTTCCTGAAACACAATGGCAAAACTCTACCCTTTATTCCCATATTTCACTGGCTTCCACCCTCTATATGATCTCTGCAGGGTTTCAGCCTTGCATCAGAATATCTGATTCCTAATTTAAACCTCTGAATTAGGTAGTGTGATGGGAGTAAAAAACTTGGGCACTGTATTCTCATTGTTGGTTTAAAAGCCCCTAAACACACATACATACACCCATGCCTATCCCCCTAAAAATGCTGGACTCCCAAATGAAAAACTCAGAGAATGGGTTCTTTGTAAAGCAAAGCTAGAGGAACTCTCTTCTGACCCAGTGTCATCCTTTTTGTTAGTTGGGAGTAACTGTAGTGTTTTAGCCAAGGCTTCCCTTTGTCTCAACTGATTCCTGAAATGGCAATGACAGTGCTCTCTTAGTAGAGGAGTGCTTCCTTCTTCTGTCTGTACTCCAAAGGCATGTGCCTGCCTAATTCAAAAGGATGCATGCTAATCACTGTTCTTGGGCATAAAACAGTAGCCAACTGATGAGAATGAGCAGTGTTGGGCTATTGCTTTGAATAAGTTGTTAGATATGATTTTTCAGTGTTTTTCTGAAGGTGGAAAACCTGACTGCCAGCCCAAATTAGAGTAGCTAGGTACATGTTCTTCCCCTAACACCAAATAATAGTTAGAAGCTTGAGTTGGTTCTATCCCTCCTGCATGCTTCTACCACAGTTAAGGAAAACTGGAGCAAAGTGACAGGAGAATAGATTTCTCCTCACGCTTTCATTGCCCTCACTCTCTGTCCGTGTATGAATGTGTGCGTGCTAGGTTCTTAACAGAAATGATACTGGAAGGGACTTTCAGAAGTAGTATGGTAGCATCTATTGTACCTCCTTTATTCCTAGCACTTGTTTCTTTCACCTGTTAAAAATATCAGGTTACAGGTGTGATGTCCATCTCACTTGTGTTGATAGGGAGGGAGAAGGGCTGGAATAGAGGCTTATTTTCTGGAGAGGAATTTGAACCTTTATTACTGCAACTGTAAATTTCTCTTATCCAGTACACCAGGGATATAGATATGTTCTCACTTCTGTTTGACAAAAAAGTTTTGCATACTTACATTCTGTATCATTGCATTTACCATATTCTATTCTTTCAGTTAAACAATTTCAAATACTTCTTTCATCATAGGTAATGAACCCTGGCTGTTTCAGTGCCCTCTTTCCCTCTCTCCAGTTAGTCTATATTTCTTGGAAATCAAAGTGAGGAGCTGCATGGCATGCTCCAGCAGAAGCTTTATTGGCCCTGCCTGGAGGGAAAAGATTGCCTGATGCATCTTAACTCTCATTTCCAGATGTCTGAGGGGGGTATTTGGCTTTTACTCAACAGTGTAACATTGTTGACTCATGTTCATCATTGATGCATAACAAACCTCATATCTTTTGCCGTAGAGCTGCTAACTACTTGATCCACGTCCTACATTTGCAGAGCTAATTATTCATGCTTAGGTACAGAACCTTGCCTTTGTCCCCACTGAATAAACATCCTTTGTTTTTCAGCTGCTTTCCTACTTGTCAAGTTAATTTGAATTCCTAGCCTGCCCTCTATCTTATCTGTAGTCCCTACAAGGTTTTTTATCTGCAGATTTAGAAACTCATTGAGATTTCACAAATCTTTGCTGAAGACAAAGGTCTTAATATTTGGTACTCATCCAAATCTTGAAATGCAATGTAATCAGGAAATGCGCTCAATCCTTAAACAATGTCTGTCTTATTGTGAAATTTTAAGTTGCCTATTCCCAAGTGATGTGAACATTAGGGGACCATGCTAGTTTAAGAAGATGAAAGAAGAATGCCTGCTTGATTTCATAATTTACATTAAAAGATATCTCTGAAATAATTAGTAGCTTGGACCAGTTTCTTGAAATGGCAAGAAATTTTCAACTGATTTTTATGAAAATTAGAGGTCTCATTTTAGGCAGACAGGTGACAAATCTGTTAATTAATTTGCAAAGAAATATGCATTTGATTATTTCAGTGAAAGTGCAATTTTAAGATGTTTCTGTAATTCAAAAAGTTTCAGGTTGGCTTACTATCTCTGTGCAATGCATCTGTGCTATTAATGGCAAAGACAAGCCTTTGGGGATACTTTTTAAAAGAGTTAATGTTGGGGGTTTTGGGGGTACTTTTGTTTTCTTTCCTTGATGTTTTGGTCTGGGATTTTTTTTCTTTTGTTTGGTTTTTTTTTATTTTATTTGTTGTTTTGGTTTTTTTGCTTTTGTTTGGCGTTTTCAGAATTTGAGCTGAATATTGAAATGTTTTCAGAGTTCAGGCCAGAATACAACTGAAAACCTTAGAAGGGAGTCCTGTCCCTGCAACTTGAGACACCTACAGCCTATTCCTGCAAAGCTTTAGTTTTCTGTGGATTGAATTCTAACACTCAGCAGATGTACCTGTGCCACAGGAAAAGGCTAATGCAGGATACCCTCAGCACTGTAGCTGTTAAAGATCAGCTATGCCATTAGCCAGAAAAATCTACATATCACATCCAGTGAACTTAATTTTTTTATAAGTGTCTCTAAGGTCACCATGGGGACAGTGTGCAGTCCCTGAGATGAGAGTTTGAAGATATTGCACTATGCAATCCTCCCAGCACTCCTATGAGAAACAGATAGGGAGGGGTTCATCACAAGATTTAATAAAGTTCAAAGTAATTGTCACTGGCAATAATGTTTTTTAATTACTCTGATCCCATGAACAAGGCCATGAATGAGACTTTGCATTGCAGGAATTTTCTATCACTTCGTAAATTCCTTTGTGGTATTTTTGTTTTGAAAAAACATTTGTTTGTGTATGTGCCGAGGGGAAAGAAATTATATTCCAAATTATGTGTTCTGCCCCATTCTAGATTCTCCAGTGCCTTCTCTAGTTTGGAAAGCTTTTGAAAAGCTTGATTGTAGTTTAGAGCCAGAGTGTGTCTCCACACCATTGTACAGAATGACTGTACTTGAGGAATGCCGTGAGGAAAGGACTCTTGTTTATTCATCTGAATATTAATAAGCTTACAGACTGTGTCTGTTGCAAAATTGTCATGGTTCCTTCATTCACTGCACTAACTAAACAGTCCTGGAGTACACAGAAAATGCATCAAAGTGACTCAACACACCCCAGTTCCAAAGCAGATGTTGTGTCACCTTTAAGGCAGGGTACAAACAATACTAGGAGGAAGGTCAGACCTGCCCTGGGAGACTTGAAATCTATATTGAAAAATTTTGAAAGAAAATTCCCTTCTGTTTTCAATCACGTGATGAAGACCAGCATTTGAAATACTTTTTTAATGTGTTGGGGGGTGATTTTTGTAATGTTGTGGAGTGTCAGTATGCAGCCATAGGGTTGTAATGGAGGAATAAGGAGGGAGAGGGGTTCATTTAAACTCTTGAAATCTGAGATCTAAAAATCATGGACTTAGCATGAAAAAGGCATTCTGTACCTTATATGCACACTGTCAATCCACAAAAAACATGAACAGAACAATTGGTTTTATTCATTTCAGAATAAAAATTAATGCAAAATTACTGTAGCAGAAGGAAGTCCTTGCACCTCCAAGTATGTCGTGGTGAATACAGGTAATAAGGAACTCAGGTTAGTCTGACATTTGATGATTTTCACTTCTCCACAACTGGCTCATTGACACAGTTTAATTCCTGCAGGGAAAAGTCATATGCATAGTAGAAAAAAAATAAAATAAAAGTTTGTCATGAAAGCTGCTGCATTTTTTCCTCATTATGTGTATGCCTTAATAATGTTACTTATGTTTTTGTAAAAGAGTTCTTCAAAAGAAAATGAATTGTCACTCAAAATGGTATGATGGCTTTCATCATCTAGGAAAATAAGTTACGATAGTACCTGTTAAAAATCATTAGTAATATCATTGAATGCAGTGAGAGAGGCTTATAAGGCTTAAAACTGTGATGGTGCACAGATAAATAATTATGAAAAATGGGATCCTCTCTCTTCAGCTTCATTATCCATGAGGGTTAAAGATAAGTTATCAGTCTCTTACCTGTTCTTGGTAAAACCAGATTGGGTATCTTGGAGGAGGCTTAGCAGGGCTGGGAAGTGGTTTAGGGCTTTTGTAAGGAGACCAGAGAGCAGCAATGCTGTTATGGCTCTTTCTGTATCTTTAGGATTTTCATTACTTCTGTTGTGTATGGAAGTGGGAATTGTGAACCACAAAGGCCTTTCCAAAAGAAGTGGAGGGGAGGGGGGGAGCAAAGTAAAAGTTAAGGGAAAGCATTAAAAGCAGACATGAAGGATGATTGGCTTTGCATTAAAAAAAAAAAAAAAAGGAAATGCAGAAAATGCTTATCATTTACCAGGAATGGTGAATCAGTAATGGAGTTTTTGGGTCTGGGTTCAGTGTCAGAAAGCAGGAGACAAGAAGCATGAATCACACTTAGCCATGACCAGGAATGAATTAAGTTCATGTTTTTACTAGTCATAGGAAATACATTTTCTCACTTTAATGTGTCTGTCTCTTTATAAGTAGAGGGAAGAAACTTTTCTGGAAGTATTTACATTCTGTAATATGGAGCAGCCTGCTCCAAACTGCAACAGCTTTTTATTCTTTGGTGCCTTTCTGAACACTTATTCCATTACCTTAATAAGATAACCACGCTGTTGATTGTGAGTGGCTTTTGGTCACCCAAGCCATTAGCTAAGGCAAAATACCTGACAATTCAGCTTGACAAACTTAATGAGAATTCCAAGGCTGCTTAATTTGTCAACCTTTAACTTTAGAATGCTCCTGCAAAGCTTCAGTGTTATGAATGTTATGTGCTGAATCTTTTGGCAATACATGATGATTCTCATCATTGTGAGACCTCTGAATAGAATAATCTGATCAGTTCATTAAGAGCAGAAAGGCCTGAACAAAATAATAACGCTATTGTTTACACTCTGAGCAATGAAGACCAAATTAATTTCTGGTGTAATTCCATAAACTTTAATACAGTGGCTCCATGAATACTTTCAACCTAAGAAAAATAAGTCCTTCCTTGTGGGGAATGCTGAAACTCCACCCTGACAGTCAATGTAACTTTATGTTGGTCATTTTTGATATGTATTCTAGAATATATATGATAAAGCTGTACTAAGTATAGAGATGTAGTGTGAACCCAGAGAACATGAGTAAATCTGTTTAATTACCATCGCCTTGCTGCTGGAAGCGAAATGGTGAGATGCACTAAAGTGAGATATTTGGAAAAATCTACCCTGACCTAGGGAGCGTGCACTGCTGTGCAAGGCTGCTAAGAACAGCTAACTTATGTTTCTGCTCTCAATTACTGAACATATCTCTCTCAAAGACTGTAGAGAAGGCAAACTACTACTAAGTTACCTTCAGTCCACATACTTCTGTTACTTCAGAGTTCATTTCCTACCTTGAGCCACAGCTGCAGTTTGAGATGCAGGGGCTGGCAGAGACCTACTTGAGGAATGTTAACTGCTTTTTGAGGCTTTATTTGTAAATTTCTTTGCAAGCCACCATGTAGATCTGCCAAAGTGTGCAGCTGCTTACAGTAATAATAATGAAGTTCTGGGTTTTTTTTGGACACCTTGTAGCAATTACCCTACAAGTGGTACAATTGATTAGCTGACTAAGCACTTTGTGGTATTCTAGCAAAGTTACCATCCTGATCAATGATACTGGAGTAAATATCAAGGACTAAATGAAACATGAATGATGATTAGATTATCTTGATTTGAAGATCTTAAACCCTTGAATGCAGTATATGGCTTATCCACTTCTGTGAGATGCAGGATTTTCTGTATCTTGTCAAAAGGGTTGCAAAATTTTAAAGGTTCTGCTTAATTTGGAAAAATAGTGAGACTTATTGATATTCTTCAAATAAATATAGCTCTTTTCTTTAAGGCTGCTTCACAGGAGAGTTTTATACAGATGCTTTTCCATCCACTGTGTTGAAATTACATTTCTCTACAAACAGAGGTCAGTGGAGCTCTGCCAATTTCACTGCCAGTGTAGAGAAATAAAGTACTGAAGCCTGGTGGCCCTTGGTGGAGGGAATCTCCCTTTGGCACTTCTGCCAGCTACAGTAAGAATCCTGGACTATTTACTTCCACACCCATTCTGCTAAAATTGACCTTATGATTACCAAACTGGAGCCATGGCCATAACTCCTTCCTGTCCTCTGGTAATCAGAAATACAATTTAGCAAGGATTTGGAAACCTTTCATTTTGGAGGCATGACTGATTGTCTGTCTGTTCATGTCTTCATCAATAAGCAACTTCATTGAATCACTGAATTTGCAGCTTAACTGAGTTTAACCACATCACTAAACTTTTCCAATAAACTAATATAAAATCTCTCCTATTTCCCAGTGTTGAAGTAGATCGCAGGCAGACTGCACTTGATTTATAAATGTATAATAAATAACATAATTTTATGCAAGAATATAGAGCAATGTATTTGTGATTACATTGCTGCCTTGTGCCATTACTAACTCCTCCAGAAATAACTGACTTGAACACTTCTTTCTTATACCTAAAGAATCAAAATTGCAGCAACTTGTCTTTAAAAAGCACTGACTATTGTACTTCCCAGAAATCTTCAGACTTAAGGTGAGGAAAGGGCTGTTTTCGTAGCATTTATAATTAAGTTTTATTGTTCCTAGTACTTGTTACAGATTGTGAGTAATCAAAACATGTTAGATCAACTATTATCATGTTTAAGGATTTCTTCCCTTTGCCAAGTTTTCTATAAAGCATTTGTTGAAGTGAGATATAAGCAACAGATGTATCAAAATGGGACTTTCCCAAACATCCCTGCCATAAGACATTTCTCATTAACTCATTGCTGACGCTGGCAATCCTAATTATTTTAAAATTTTTTCACATGATGTTTGCTTGTAAATGAAGTATATAAAACACATCTCAGTCTAGTACCTCTATGCACAGGGTTTTTTACTAGTTCCACCTGTTCATGAGATGTGATGGAACTATGTCAAACTTAGAGCCAGACTATTTGGAGCTAATTATTGGCTCACAAGTATTGCTTTCATGAGACAGGGTAATAGTTTTTTGGGGGTTTTGATCACAATACTTAATCACAATGATAGGTGTAATTCAGAGTATTACCCGGTAAATCTGAAAATCTAGAGTATTTTAGCATTTTTTAATGGACTAATTACTCTGAATACAGTTAGGCTTTTAAGAAGCCTGATTACTGTGTTGTGGTGCACTTCCATGATTAATTCCAGCACTGAAATTCCCTTGCTATTTTCTTAGCACTTCCAGCAGACACTTGTCACCACTATTTTTCTCCACATTTTACCCAATCAGTTTCTAAAAAAGGCCAATGGTAGTTTTTCCATTCTCTTCAGTTTTTATGAAATAAAGAAATAACAGTTTTATTTTTATCCAGCTTTTATTGTAAAAAAAAATATGATAAATATTCAAGTAAGAAATACATTTTATTAAGAGTTCGACAAATCCCCAAAGAGAGACAGATGTTGATAAAAGATGCTACTGGCATATGGAAGTTAATATCCTCATTCTTTCTCTGCAGTCATGAGAGAGATAGAGGTTCTGGATTCTTGAGTTACAGTCTAAATATACCTTCTCACTCCAGGTGAAAACAGCAAGATGTCTCGCCTTAACTTTTAGCTTGACCTTGTGAATAATTACCTTTTTTCAAAGTATTTTTGAGGACAGTTATTACAGATCTATGGAGAAATAAAAGTTTATGTGATATTGAGAACCTGCCTTGATGTTGATACAATCAGCATTAGGTAACACAGTAATAATTTATTCTGCTCTTCTGAACTTTTGAATGTACTAATTTTAGGCAAAAACAAGATGCTCAACTAAACTGAGTAAAATATAGTTCTGCCTCAGTGTGGATCACTAAAGACTTTTTCCAATTCCTCTTTGTTCATTTTACCCTGGTGTGAAGATCTCAGGCTCTCCCAGTTCTGTTAGAGTGTGTGCTCATTCAAAGATTTCATTCTTGACAGATAGAAATTAAAATGTCAATCTCTGCAGTCCTTTTCCTCTTCCCCTCTCAAAAATGACAAAAATGGAAGGCTAACCATAATCTAGATGAAATATGTAAGGGAGTTTTTAGTGAAACAAAGAGCAATAAAAAGCTTTGAAGATGAGATTTCTGTAGACATGGTGTGAGATTGTTTAGAACCCTTTTTCTTGCTGGGCTTTTTCCCCTGAGAAATAGTGCTAGGGTAGGCTTTGCCCAAAACAGTATGACCACCACCCATGACCCAAATGTGAATATTAAAACAAAGAAGCTGACATGTTTCATCATCACACAAAGATGAAAATAAAGCCTGTTACCTGAAATTGAATCCTTTGCATCAGACATCCTTGCATTCCTACTATGACCGCAATCAAATCATGTATCAAAAGCCAGGGTTTTAATTGTCTCTGTTCTGTATAAATTAAGTTTTTCTTATTTTATTAGCATTCTCATTAAAAGCTACATGTTTTTTCCAGTGCAGCAGCAGTCTAATAGTGTATGAATACTTTCATTTCTAATGAATTAAATTAAAAAATTTCTGAAAAACTCTAGCCTGTTTTTCCTGACTATGCAGTGCCTACTTCATTTCATCCAAGATTATCTCCCTATTAAATGTATTTTAGGCATATTGATATGTTAAAGGTTGCCTCTTAAACACACCATATGAGGTTTTTTTCTAGTGCAATATGCTAAATGAATGCATATTTAATTTATATAGTACCCAGAACAGATTATGATAAAATGTTTCATATCAGATGTGATAAAAATGTCACCTATTGCTCACTTGTAATGTGTTTGTCATTGTAGACTACATATTTAGGTCAGATTAAATTGCAAGGAAAATAACGACTCGAGTTGGACTCAATGATCTTTCTGGGTCCCTTCCAACTCAGACTATTCTGTGATGCTGTGACTCAAGTATCAGTAAGTACAGTGTTCTACACAAAATGAGACTTCTGTTCCTAGAAAAGATTTTTCAACACAGGAATAATTTGAAAAAGGAGGATTAAAAGGATAAATCTATTGCATTTTGGTTGTAATTTTAACTCTTCTTGTGGAGCCACTGAATGAGTCTTTACTCAGCTACTGTACACTTCTTATGAGCATGTAACAACACGAGATGTTGTCATGCCATCCTTTATAGAGTTGTAGAATAATATCGTTTGGAAGGGATATCTATAAGTCATCCAATCTATTTTACACAATTTATTTGTTAGACACTTAATCATAGATAATCTCTTCATCAACATGCTCCACTGAAAAAGACTCTGCATAGCAGGAGGGAGCACATTTTTATTTCATTCCTGAAGTAGTTCTTCTCATTTGTAGAATTTACAAGATAGTTCTTAATAACACTGGGATCATATGCTACACTAGGGTGGGCAATTAACTAATTATATAAACTATATAAGTTCTGGGGGTTTTTTAATACTCAGTTACACCAGTGGAATCTCCAGGAGTTACAAAGGATAAATAAATTAAGGCAAATATTTGGCCTCTGGGCTTCATGTTTTCAGCAAAGATGAATGTATATTTTCCTTCAATGTGAGTATTGACCTCCTCTTTGTTTTGGTCAATACTTAGTTCTTGACTCAATTAATCTCAATAGATACCAAACAAAGCTCAATATTTATTGAAATTCTGGAAGTTATGTTTATGTGGGGAGCAAACGGATCTCCACAAGTTTTTTTAGGAGCTTAAATGTCTAAAAAACCACAACACTTCTCAGTGGAATATGTAGCATCTAGAGCTTTGCCAGTGATATTAAAGCACCTGGAATTTTTCCTATTCTTTCCTTTAAAAGCTACTGTATGCTTGGCCTCTTTGTGTTCTAAGACATCCACTAAGATTTATCACGGTGTCTTGGGAAGAGAGGATAAGAGGTCTTTGGTTGCCTGCTTTGACACCTGAAATGAATGTGTTCCCAGCACTGCCATGATTTTTTCTTGTGTTCCTTGGTCCCCAAGAGAAGCCCTTGTATCACGCAAGAGCTGGAACAACCCTGCCTTTCATGTGACCCTGCAGGCCCTGTGCAGGGTACTTGGTGTGGCTGGTGTTTCTCTCCCACGTTAATCAGAGGCTGCCTGAAAGATCTGCCTGCCTAAGACCGAATTTTGCCTGTACGTGTCTCAACTCTCTTTCTCTTCTGAAGATGAATGCTCGTTTCTATTTTCTTGTGCTTTCAGTAGAAGTGGTGGGAAAGGGAATAAAGGAACTGGAATAATGTCTGTTAATATAGGCATGCATTTATCTCCATTACTTTCACGTGCATTAAATATGCATGGAATCAGATAAATATATTTTTAAAATGTGAATAATATTGGAGGCTGAATATTACATTATGAAGCACCCCTCAGGCTGAAGCCCTGGGGGCTTCCCAGGTTTGCAGCCTTTTTCAGTTCAGTGTTTCTAAGAATCCTTTTTCATTAGAGGAGAATTATTTGCACTGTTTTCCAGAATTATTTTTAAGATAGTTCTTCAGCTGCATATTGATATGTACTTTATTTTCATAGCTCTTTGACCTACCTACAGAGAGGGGGGGGAAAAACAAACAAAATCCAAAAAAACTCACCTCCCCACAGGAAAAAACAGCTTGGGTTGCAGTCATCTGAAGAAACAGATAGTTAAAATGCAATTACAGGGACCTATCACTTGCTTGAGTTGTGAGTAATAAATATTGAATGAGAGCTGAAAACAAACTGCTGGTGGAAAAGTTCACTAAATAAATTTATTCATCAAACTATGAGCAAATGCCTCAAAAAAATTTTTTTTCCCTTGTTAACAGGCTGAATTCATTGGTTAAATTATTGGTTGCTAAATAAATGTGTTGCTTAATGATCCACGGAGCAATTAACCTGTCACTTCATACACTAATTTACTAAATCCTTTCCAATCTCTCTTAATATTAAGTCCTTATTTTTAATTTGAAGAGATTAGACATTTATTTAAATATATTTAATGTTTTCTGGCAAAATGTTTAAAAGAAGTCTGCTACTAAAGCTCATTGATACCAAAGAAATGAATCTGACATTACGACTGAAAATGTTAGAGTATGAGGGCCTTGCCCGATTGCTGTAATGTTACAAGCAGGAAATTCAGGATCAGTCTCTAGTGCTAACTTTCATGGATTTATATGATGTTGAGGTTGATAGGAGTCTTTGGAAATGGTCTAGTCCCCCTGCTCCAAGCAGGGGTTGCCCACAACCATGTTCAGATGGGTTTTGAATATCCCCACGGATGGGGACCCCAGCATTTCTGGGCAAGCTGTGCTATTATTTCAGTTTGTGTGCCTTTTTCCCTTGTGCTGGTATTTATACACACTGATATTCCTCCAAGCCTTTTCTTTTCGAGGCTGGTCGGTCCCAGCTTTCTCAGTCTTTGCTTGTTTGTCAGGTGTTTCAATCACTTCAGCATCTTTGCAGCCCTTTGCTGGATTGGGTCCAGCATGTCCTTGTCTGTGGTAGCTGATAACTGGGTGCAGCACTGCAGGTGTCTCAGCACTGCCAAGCCAGGGAAGGCTCACTTCCCCTGACCTTCTGGCAGTACTCTTCAGGATGCAGACCAGCATCCTGTTGGGCATCTTCTCAAGTTCTTTGATTCTAGAATTTTTAATTAAAATGAAGAATAACAGGAAAATAACTATGTTTTACTGTGCTGCTTTTACTGTTTACATATATATGTTTATTGGTTTTGTATTGGATCACTTATGTATGAGCCTTTGCAACCACAAATGGCAGTGCAACATAACTGAGAATTAGGATTTTCCTCAGCTTTTGTACAGAGCCTGCAACATTGGGTAAATATAAAAGTTTAACAGTTTTCTCACTCAGTAATGTAGACTATCAAACAGGGAATCTCATAATGCTTTTCAGGCAGAACCACATTTCTCTGAGGTGGGTGGTAGGCTTGCTTACTGTATCTGAGACATTAGCTGCAGCTTAAGTATTATATTTAAAAGAATTTTAATGAAGAGAAAGAAGTTGATAGGAAGAAAAATTATGTAGCCTTGCTTTATCTTTCACACGATATTTGGGACTTTCAGAAGAAACAGTCATGCCTGTTAGTAAAAGAACACAGAAGATTCAATTTTAATTTACATTCCAATTTAAAAATAATAACCTTCTGATATGATAAAGATGCCTAGTTTTTAAGTAGAGGTATTAATTCTAAAAGCTGAATGATAAGAGTTTGAGAAGATTCTGTTGTTGCTGTTTACCCAACTAACCAGTCAGACTTTAGTATTGCTGCTTCTAAGCACAGTTGCAACACCATGAGGGCATTTCATTTTGGACTTAACAGATGATGGTCCTGCTTTAGGAGCAAATCTCTGCATCACCCACACTTACTGTTCCCAGGTCCACATTACAGAACACTGAGCATGACATGGGTTCCTTTCAGTTGAAGCAGAACTGCAACATACACCCTAAGAGAATGCCTAATGCATTCCAGCTCTAAAAGAGATGGGGCCAGATCAGAGGTCATCCAAAGCTTTAGGAAACTGTTAAGGAAACTCTCCTATCTGAGCATCCAGGAACCACTAGGTCAGCCCCACTTGCAGCACCTATGATAGGTAGGAGGTCCTTGTGCCTTTTGTTGTGCAAAGGGTCATCAGTTCACGGTGTTGTGAACTGCCAGCCGGTGCTCAACTGCAGCTCTCCCTGAAGCTGCACCCCAAGCTGCTGGACTGATGGAGTCCTCTACAAATCAGAGACTGACCCTGGGCAGAGACCAATTGTCAGTAGTTTATTGCTCATGGTTAGATAGCCAAAGATCTCAGTTTGGGTATCAGAAATCCTTCTAACTCTCTGCTTTGCTCTAAATATGGGTAAATTAACAGCATTACAAAACCCAAAGAACTAAAACATTTAAGTTATTTAATAACTTCTTTTTAGATAATGGTCTTACTCTCTTAAGGATCTACCATATAACAGAGATATCCAAACAAAGTACAGAAACTTTGCAGTCCCAACTGAATACATGTTAAGCATGTTAGCTTTCTTTAGATGGCTGATTTTTGAATTGATCTGTTTAAATTCTCTTCAGACAGCAATTAGTCATAGACTGTCAACAAGTAAAAACAAGATTGTAATTATTAACTCGGAGATATGTTGCTGCTTGTAATCAGATATAGATATGATACCCAATTTTATAATTTCATGAAAATGTTCAAGCAAATTACAGTCTCTTAATAACTCCATGGCAGTTTTATCTTTGATATTATCTCTGTCGCTAGTTAATATTGACATAATATCTTCTTGTAAAAATGGTTGTCTTTCCAATCAAATGTAGCACATGGTAGGGAAGAAATGTGTGCTAATGAAGAAGCAGTGCATACTGGAAGTGTTTGAACAGTGTAGCTTTCAAGTAGAAAAAAAATAACAACCCAACAAACCAAATCCACCTACTGGACCCATTCTTAGTCTGAAGATATTTGTGGACAAGCATCTGGCCACCCACATACCAGTCATGTTTTGGCATTTATTTCTGATGCTGAATAAGTACGCTGTTACAATGGAATTTTTTCCCCAAGTTACTGGTGTTGCAGGTACTGAGTGTTCCCACAGCACTGTGACTGGTAGGCAGATGGTGTGAGTACAGCAAGAGAAAGTGGGATGAAAATCCCGCTCAGATGTGGGCTGGGACACTGCTGAAGGCTAGCGCCAGATTGGATGCTTTAAAGGACATCTGAGGTCTGTACAAAGGTACTCACCAGGTTTCAAAATTCACCGTGAGTGGTTGCAACTCCAATAACCTGGCCTTTCAGCCGGCCTTACAAACAAGCTATCTCTACTTGTCCTCAGTTTCTAGAGCTGGGTAAGGCTGGATATGTCCAGCACAGCTGTATTGGACACTGCACATGCTTTCATCATTATAAAACTGCTGACAATGACAAGGGGTAGAAGTGGTGATACATCCAGCTGTTGATCATTGACATATCTCTTCAGCTCTCATTAGTGCTATACCAAAGCCGTGATCCTCAACATTGGTTGCATCGGTAAGAATAGAAATATGACCAAAAAAATAGGTTTGGAAAAAGCCAGTCGAATTAAATTTACTGGCATTATTATATCAGATAATGACTTTAGATTTGTATGACCTGTTAGTGACTAAGAGAAGGTAATTATTATTCCTGCCAGGAAAAATAAGTATTCAGCAATATTTTTCAGACCCTCACACTGAAAAGACCCATTGTATGGCCACCACAAAAAATCTGAATAAATATTGTCCTACTCTGTTAAAAATGAAATAGGGTAATATGCTGTAATACGTGGAAACAACACAGCATTGAGAGAAGGAAAGAAAGAGACAGCAGATGCTGTTTTCCAGACTAAATCTCCTCTAATGCACTCCAGGGACCTCATTTAATCAAGCATCATTCTCACACTTCATCACGTATATTATTCAGAAATGATGAAGAATTCTGGGAATAAATTAGTCGTTTATTTCAGGATAAATGGTTTTTAAAATTTATTGTTATTTAAGCTATTTTGAAAAATTTAGTTTTTCCTTTATTTTTCCCAGAGGCTCCCAGCTCAGTTTAATCAGGAACTTCTACTTGCAGGTAGATCAGGATCCTGGCTCCTTTGTAAAAGTAATTTTTCCAGGGCATACCTTCTTCTGTTATTGCATTCTTTCTATCTCTGATTATCAGATTTTAAAATGTTTCTTTCAGTGCACTGTGGCTTAGGGGAATAGGTTTAACCACCCTATGATAAAAAAGAATTTCTTTTTTTCCCTGGCTGTGTCCATTAAAGTGACCCAGGGTACAAAGGACTCTCCATCAAAATCCTTTCCTTTTTTCCCTTGTGTCTTGTTGGCTGTTGGTTTTCCCTGCCCTTTTCCATCACCCGGTGTTGTTTACCTCTAGCTCTTCTCTTGTCAATTTTATAATGATGGTGAAGCATAACCTGACACTGTCCGGGTAAATATATTCAACACTTTCTTGAAGAGCTTATACAAACTGATACTTCTCCAGGAAGGATTCTGTCATATTTAATTACCCAGAGTGCTGCCTTATCTCACATGTTGGGGGGGACAACCCAGCTTCTATAAAGTATCAGAATATGGCTTTCATGGCTAGATCACGTATTTGTAAACAGTAGCTCTCTTGTTCAATTATTTTCGATAGAGGGATTTAAATTAGGTTAATATGATTTATAAACCCTCCATACTTGGTGCTGTCTGGGTGATAAATTGGACAGCCATATGATGGGCTGCATTTATCCTGTGCAGGGTCTCTTTACTGCACGTTAATCTACCCTTGGGCACTTCAGGCCTTTGCCAGGGAGGAAAGCACGTGTTCTAAGTGCTAAATGCAGTTAGATTTAGCTCGAGAGTGTGAGGGGGAAAGAAATCTTATTACAAAAAGAACTATCCTTCTGTACCTCTGTGCATTTTGTACATATCTGCATATATATTTTTTCTTTCAAATATCAATATTTTTCTGCTAAAAATTGTCTAGCTTTTACCAGAAATGAAGGAACACTGTCACTAAATTTTTTTCTATTTTTTTTGGTTAAAATTATTTTATTATTTTGAAAGGGAAGAAATACTAACTTTTATTGGTAAGAAAGTTTTTTTAAATCTATGTATTTCATGGAACATTCTTCCTAAAAAATAGGAAAATATCTAGATAGTTTTCAATCAAGTCATGGAATCTTGATGGGAATTGAGGTAATATACTCCAAGTGAATCAGTCAAGCAACAGGCATTTAGCCTGGGACCTTCTTCTAGGGTGCACACTTCTTTCTTCTAGGCTTTGTCATCCATATATGCAGCTGAATGTTCCTCTTTCAGTAGTGTGTCTGGGAGATCCCATGGGTCCCTTCCAGGCTGTTAGCCCTGGTACAATCCTGGCAGAAACAGAGGATCAGGAATGAGGAATTTAGCAATTATTTGCTGTCAGGTTTTTCCCGGCACCACTGGGGTGAGATGTGGTTAAAGCAGGCAACAGGCCCTGACAGAAAAGATTGGATGAAAACATTCTTAATATTTTCAGTGTCAGGGTGATTTGTGCATAAGAATAATAAACTTCAAAATGTCCTCCCATTATGTTCTTAGGACTCTTGTCCTCCATTTAACAAGTGTATGAATTAATGGGACAACAAGAAATTCAAGAGAGACTACTAAAAAACAACAACAACAACAAAATTAAAAAGGAAAAGCCATAACAGAAATCCCTGCAGAACTGTATAGCTATTTGTATTCAAATGCTCAACTAATGTATAAAACATGGTCCATTCCTGGAAGGCCCTAGAAGGGTCCAGTTCTATTTCATATAAGTTTTCTCTTTTTATCTTGTGATGTGTCTTTTCCCACCCTTTTATTTTTTAGCCTCTTCTTTTAGGCAATAGGAAAATCTTAGTAAGTCAAACTTCAACCAAATACAGTGATTTTTGTTAGTTGTTTGCAAGGTTGGATGAACAGGGACTTTAAAGCAGAATGACAAACTCCACATGCCATAGTGCAATGAATCACTTTATGTTCCATTCTTTAAAAATAAAAATGGATCATTTTTTAATGGGTTTTCTCATTATTATTTCAGAACAGCAGTCTCTGAAAAGCCCTCAGTGTGAGAAACCAATGAGGATGCACCATTGAGATACGGGAAAACTCAGAATCACTTTGCAGTTACTCATGTGTGCTGCACTCTGATTCATTGCAGTGAACTTCACGAGCAAGAGATTTGTGTAGGTGAAACAGTGTTTTAATGAACTAAGTGATCACATTAAAAGATCACAGTTCAAATCCTCATTAGACCTACCTTCTATAAGCAAAATGACAAGGTATTTAACAATATGTGCTGTGATACTGTAAAAGTTCATTCCAGCTGGAGGTCTAGGATTAGAAAATATTAACTCCAATTTGTATAGGACACGGTGGGATTTTTAAGGCCTCTGTACAGCGTATTTCTCCAGCAAGTATCTAGCACCAAAAGAAAAGGAAAATTTAGGGGAGGCTGAAAGCCTTCTAGCTGCCAGAATTTTCATGCCTGGAGTCCAGAGCAGAGGGATGTGAGGTGTCTTTAAGCAATATCTTTGTGCTTTTAGGTAGAAACGGAATCAAATTCACTCTTTCTGGACTTAAGAGATTCAAATTTCATTTTCAAGGAACAAGCCAACTGCTTAGCCAAAGTGCATAGCTCTAAAGAATTACTCTCCATTCCTTCTGGGAGTATCATGGAGTAGGGGAAAAAAAAATGCAGGAGCAGCCAGTTACACCACCTACAGAACAGAGAGAACATTGAACTGGGAGGCACCAGTCTGCTCTAAACACACTGCACACGTGTGTGCATTTTCACCATGTTTGTGATACACACATTTTATGTCAGGAGCCCAAACAAGCAAGTTGTATTCTCAACACTGTTCATCGGTAAGTATCCCACAATATTCCTTTCAGATAAATATTCCTGTCAAAATCAGTGGAAATGTTGTGTTAAAGGAGCATGTTTTGCAGAAATGCAGCTTTTCCTCTTGTATATGATTTTCTTCTTAATTTTTCTCTCAACAAAGTACTTATCAGTTATTTTTTCTCATTTTTCTTGGGTTTGCAGCTCTTTTAATTATTAAAATATTTATATTTCCAAATATTTTCCTCTCTAAAAGACACAAATTAATAAATTAAAAGCATAAATTCTGAATTTGATATAATGAACATTGCATTAAAGTGAAACTGGTATTAAATAATAACACTTTAGAAGTATTTATAGCACCATTCTGGTGAATTATGGGATTTCACAAGAATAACACCTTGCTATCGTGTGTAACAGCTATAAAAGGGACAAAGTAAGCAAAAACTTGAACTTTCCCACCTGAACCAAATTAAATGTAAGTCCTCCTTGTGCCAGGAGGAAAGTCAAACTGCATTATGTTTTTACTGCACTTTGCCTGATTTAATTTCCACAAAATACACAAAATAAGGTCAGTCCTTTGTTCTTGCCTATTATAGGTTTTGATCTTGTGAAATTACAGCTTACAGTTAAGACCAAAAGGGTAGGGGTGCTGAAAAACTAGTTTGTCTTCCACTGAAAAACATAACCCAGCACGGTCAGGATGGGATGTTGTTCCCACACTGCAGCTCTCCAAGCACAGAATAGTGGCTGTAACCACGTGTAGCCTTCCCTCACCGCTGTCTTGCTTTCTTCCCAGCCATATTATTGCCATATCATAACATAATGCTTAAGAATGACTTCATCCCTAATAAAGGAGTGCTTCCTGTAAGGGTAATTCTCTTTCTGTCTGAGAACCAAGACTATTCAGCAGTGGGACTCCTCAGGGAAGTGGCTTTGGGGATGAAGTGGGTGAATAAAGAACTGAGAACAGAATTTGTGAAGTCACAAATCTTCACTGGCACGAAGTAGTTGAGATCCAATGGCTTCAGGAGGTCACAAGGGACTGCAAACATTTTTCAGAAATGAGTGCCTTAGCCCTGATCTCAGCAAGATATAAATAGTGATTTATGGCTGAAAGCTTCCATTTTCTATTATTTATTCCTGAGCCTTATATTTGTACTTTTGAGAAGAGAGGGGATTGGGAGAGAAGAATTAAAACTGCCATTTTAGCTGTCTGGGGTGAAAAGTTCACTGGATATTCTGAGTTTCCCTAAGTTCAGAAGAAATAATTTTGAGAGTGAACCAATTTATTTTGTCATAGAAAGGAAAAAAAAATGTTAGGTTGTTAAGGTTTTCTATTCTACACCTGACCATACAAGTACAATATAGTAACTCCTGGACTGATACAAATCAAGAGCTCTTTTTATTGTAAATACACCTTTGGCTTCCCTAAAGGCTTTTCAAGTTTCCCAGAAATATAAGACAAAAATATAATGCAACACAGAATAGAGAGAGAGAGAGGCGATGATTGTTAGTGCTGGGTAAATATGAACTGCATGGTCAGTTTAGCAGGTCGCACCTTAGATTCTGCCTAGGAGAGTCAAAGGCATATAACTAAAACACACTGACACACTCTAATGGTGATTGCAGTGCTTAAATTTATCAGAATTTCTACTTCTGATTTTCACTAGGATCAGGTCATCATTTTGCTTCATAAACTAAACAGTTTACAAATATTTTTGAAGTGTTTCAGGAAATTGAGGATAAAGATAACACTATTTTTTCTGTGGTCAAGGGTGAGGGTATTATTTACCCAGCATTGTTGCCAGAGTCAAGGCTGAGGATTTCTGATCTGGAATTTGTCCACTGGAACTTATAATGGAATATCATATACGAGAGAAAGCCACAATACATTAATCAGGAATTAAACCACACTGAGCCTGTCAAAATATTAGAGTTTTATGCATTCTGATTTTTTCTCTTCAGCTTTAATTTCTGAGAATCTTGTGACCAACACCAAAGATAAAATTAATGTTTGGTATTTGTGAGAAAATAAACCAGACACGTTCTCAAAGCAGTTCCCTTTCTGTGCAAAGATGCTCTTACTTATCACTGCCCACTCAAACATACCCTTACCTACTATATTTAAAATTGTGTGAGGGTTTTGTGGGTATCCAAAAGTACTTTTTTGCTGTTCCCAATGATGTGTCATGCTGAGTATAATTATTAAATGTAAGAATTATTAGCATGGTGTATACCTAATGCTCTTTCACTTAACAGATGGCTTATGAATATCTGGGACAACTTAGTAGCCCTAAAATGATTCATACCTCAGCTATCTGAACACATGGCTACCTTTCATCACTTGTGCTGAGTCTAAGTGAAGGTTTAATAACCCAGTCTTGAAAAGAATTTCTGTTCTTTAAACATGCATGTCTCCAGCGTATTTTTAACAAGGAATGAAAAACACAAATGCAAACTGCACTTTGAGCTTCCAGTGGCCAGTCTTTCTTTCTTCTAATAGAATTACCTCTAACCTTTGTATATATTGCTTGTCACATCAGTATCATTCATCTGATGAAGAATAACATCCTGTCATAAGTCTATGAAACCATCAGAATTTCCAAAATGGGAATCCATCTGTGCCTAGAATTCCTGTGCTCCTCTTTTTATTCGCATGTTTGAAGTGAATTGCTTCCTACTTCCTTCTTCTTGCTTTCCCGCTAAACTTCTCACGTTTTCTCACTTTTGATTTTCTCCTGCTCTTCTCTCTCTTTCCTGTTCTCCCACTCTCCTGTTCTCCTGTCCACTTTAATGATTCATTCCTGCTCTTTCACTAAGAAAATTTGCTATTAGCACAGACTAATAATCTATTTTTTTCCTTTCTTCAAAAAACCCCACACATATAATTCCATGGATATGTCTAATAATATGGATATATCTAACAATCTAATTTTGGTAAGCTATTTTTCTCAGCTTACGTATTAGAGGCCTATCCTGGCATCATTAGAGCAAGAATAGCAGCCCAAATGTAAGACACTAAAAGGAAAGTAATTTGGGCTTAGCTGTAGGTATGAAAAAAGAAAAACTTTTGAGGTCTGTGTGTTTCTAATAGTGATTGCTGCAGATCTGTTATTACAGTGTGTTCTAATGTTCCTCTGGAGAGATCAATTATTTACTCTACTTACCTATGTTAATGGTGTGTCAATGTAATTTATGACATCCAAGCACCAAATTGCAGGAAAGTGTGGTAATGCACTGTAAGTTGTCTGAAATTGCCAAGTGATACCGGAGATATTATCCACATCTCAATTGTAATCCCAGTTCCCTTCTGAGGCATGAATACTCCTGGGAAACTCCAGCTTCATCACTCAGATGTTTCTGGCTATGATCAAGAGTAGTAAATTAGGTTTCTGCAGTCAGTGCTTTTGAAAGATAAAGGAGCAGATCCCTAGCTGGTGCAAACTGTTATACATCCACTGATTTCTGCAATTCTATTGAGTATGATATCATCCTCTTCAACACAGCAGCAAGGTCTCGGGCTAGTCACTGAAAATCTGAATTTTAAACATGGGATGAAAGCTGAGATCTGGATGCAACCTTTATCTGTCAGACTTCTCTCTATCCAGTTTCACCCCTTGTTTGCATTTAGCATGATTTTTATTCCAGGATCATTTAGATGATAAGTGTTTAGGAGATCATCTCATTAGAATCTTGTTTGGCTAGAAATTGTTGTTTTTCTCAGATGGGTTGCTTATTGCTCTTAATTTTAGTAGACTGTTCTTTGTACTTTTCCTTCTTGTGGAAATGTCATCTGTTGGATTTTGGCCAGGTTAGTGATAGTCAGAAATGCTTTCAGTTGGTCGTTCCTCATCCTGTGCTATGCTTATAAAATCTGTCTGGTTCTGAGTGAACACACACATGTCTTTATAAAATGTTACAGTAAACTTAGCGTTCGTTGGTGATCACAGTGCTGGGGGAGCAAAAGCAGTTTCAATAATAACCTTTTCTTTCAGTATAAATATGTTCTTTTTAGGATTTATTCCTGGCAGTAATATTTACATATTTACACTTTTTCTAAATGTAGTGCTGAGGAACTTTTGTCAGGGAGAAAGATTTCGCTTGGCAGCTCTCCCAGACTTTGCCAAGAAAAAATTATTGCAATTATTCATGCAAGTTTTCATAATTTCTTAAGATAACTTCTTTCTATTTAATGCGTCATATTAGAACAATTCATTCAAACTGATCACACAATTCTAATGATTTTTGCAAGGAGCGTGCATGAAAATGACATTAAAGTTCTAGGGTTTTCAAAATAAGGGAGAAAAAGAAGTTAAAAATTACTGGCTTAAGAAAAAGACCAACTAGTATTTGACAGCCAAATTTGAGGAATTTTACCTAAATGTAAAGCCACAGGCACTGATCTTGTTCCCAGAAAACATTTTTTTCATATTTAAGAATCAGACTTAGAATAATATTTCATTGAAAACCTGTAACATTTAATTTTAAAAAAACAAAAAAACCCAAAGCAGCAACAACTTAGAATATCACAGAATTTAAGACAAGGTCATGCCTTTTTACATAAACTTTGTCTCTGTTCCCTGTATTTTTTTCCATTAGTTTATTAATGAACTTAACTGGTTTACATCTTAAGTGTCCTTAAGTTGAAAACCAAAATTGAATTTCACTTGAATATGAAATCCCTCTGTGTTTGATTTGATAATTTAAAATGTTCTTAATTTCCGTTATTACAAAATACACTTAAGCAAAATATTATTACTGAATTTTAAGTATGCAGCAGCTAGAAAACTCAGTTGTCTGTGTTTTAGGCAAGATATCCAGTGTGTTACAGTATCCTCAGCATGGAACCAGGCAGGTCCAGCAGATTAAGTAATGAACAATGAGAGGCTCATTGACTCTGGAGAGGTTACAAGAATAATATTTTCAGAAACAATATTGAACGGATTTTCTGCCACTTGACATCTCAACTCTATTGCTATATTTATACTATATTAATAAGTATATTATGAAAAGATGGTTTATAGAACTATGTTTACATATGCAAGACTGCCCTTTACCATCAGCAAAAAAATTTCTTACTTTCCTTTTGTATTTCCATTCTCAAACATCATAATGGATAAATAAAACTTTCGTCGCCGAAAAGACAGGGCAAAACTTGGCAACACAAAACAGCTGTCTCATGATTCGCAGCTCTTATTATTCACCAATTCCCAGGCAAATTTTAACTAATTAGTTTTGCCTGTTTGTTTATCCTTAGCACACATGCTTGACACCCCATTTAATTGCTGCATTTGCCCATATCTCAACATGGTGCTTCGGGAGATTTTCTGTTCTGAAAGGACCTGCCTGCCTCATCTTCATCCCATTACTAACACAAGTGCTAGAAAAGATGCTAAAAGCCTGTGCATTGTGCCTGTCTCACCCTGTCAGTCTGCATATGTGTAATTCCCAAGTGGGAGTTGCATCCCTATTTCCAAGGATCTAATTCTATTGTGTGCCATAAGATAGGTAGACAGTAATTAAAAATTTGTGACAAGGAAAACCACTGATGACATACATTTTCAAATCCATGCAGAATATAAGGTGGTGTGTCCAGATAAACGAAAAATGAAAAGGATTGTGGATAATTTGACTGGGATGAAAGTGTCAAAAGAAAAGAAATAAGATTAGCAAAGATGTTGCATGAAAGGAGAATAAGTAACTACGGCATTTAAATGAAATATCAAAATACTTTATTCTTAATATATATTATAAGCTACTGGCATCACAGTAAAGCACAGGGTCGCACTTTCTGTTTGAGGGAGCAGGGGTTTTTCTGTGACACCTGTGGGTGTCAGCACAGCCCCTGGGGACAAGCCTGGGGCTTGTCCAACTCGCTGCCACCGTGCTGCCACCAGCCTTGTGAGCACGGCCCGGCCAGGTCCAGGCACTGGCACGCTCCGATCCATTCTGACCCATTTCTCACTCACGTGGACCCTTCTGCAGTGCATTCCCTCCAGCTGTTGTCCCTGGATGAGCACAGGTACAGCAGGATGAGATTCTGCCACCTCCTCTCTCTCCCCCTTCTTCAGAGGGAAAATCATATTTGCTTGAAATGGATTGGAGGGACAGTCCCTCGCTGTCATGTTTCATAGAGTACATAACAAGCCTGGATCTCTTGTCAAGAAAATGAAATGAACTTACTGTGTCTGGGTGACCTTCAGGACAATGAATAACTACTTTTTAAGCTTTACATGACATATAGCTAGTATTGAAGAATAGTGGTTATTCCATGAAATAAAATTAAAGAAAAAAAAATTGCTCTAATCTTTTTCATTTTGCTCCAATTTTTGCTTAGTATTTGAATCATTAGAGACACATGTGCCTATGTATTCCTCTGGCTTTCTGTTTCAATTTTGCCATTCATGTTTGTTGTAAAATTGGTGAAATTACAGATTCTAAAGCAGGATTTCTGTTTGTAGCAATTGAACTGAAATGGAATGTCCACAGTTCCCTATTATACAGCAAACATATATTTTATAGCATGATTTTCTGGAATGTATGTTTTTTTTAAATAAGAATGTTATATCATCAATAGTACCTTGTGTTCCCAAGAAATTGCTACAATGTTCCTGATGGTAATACTAAAATTAGATGGATCAGACCTGACAGTGAACTGCAGTACAAATACTACATTCATTTTAACTACTCCTTTGCTTGTCTTTCTAACATAAGAACAAAAAAGAAAAAAAAAAAGGGAAAAAAAAAGGCAAAATACCTGCCCCCAAAAGTTTCAAAAGGGGAGGTGGCAGCAGAAAGCAGGAGAACAATGAAACTATAAAAATTCAATACTAACAGAATCTGTCAGCCTTAAAACAATTAAAAGATTCAGAGTTCGGAAAGCCATTGTCTGCCATTTGTACATCAGGAAAGAGGGAAATCAATATTTGTTTCTTGGAGAGTTCCAGCCCCAGCATGTGGTATTGATATTTTCAACAGCATAGAAAGGCTTTTCACAACAAACCTTTCACTTTTCCACTATTAGAGAAGGTTTGTGAATTGGCTTGAACATTACCTGGTAACACTGCTGTTGTTTAATGTTTTGTTTTGGGGAGTTTAATGTTATTTCTATTGGCATTATCAGTAAAACTTTTTGCACTGCTATTGCTGTTTTAACACAAATAAATGCATAAATAAAAAACGCCCTCTGCTGCGCCACACAGGTGACAGCCCATGAGAAAATTTGCAACAAAAAGTGCTGCAGAGGTCACACTGGCCATGGGCGACAGGAGCTGCTTTGTCCCCAGGAAAAGCCTGAGGCATTTGCTGGCTGCAGCACTTTCTGGTGGGCCCTTTTTATAGTTTTCTGATCTCATTGCTGTCCTGCAAACCCCAGAGACATATCTGTGGAGGCACAGCCAGTCATGACTTCTAGTTGTGGCTGTACCTTGACACAGCTGGGACCTCTCTAATGGCAGCTTGTTTTCTCAGTTTCAGCTCTGAGTGGGAGGAATTCATGCGAAAATGAAATGCATCCTGAACTGGTACTATACCTGCCTTTGAAAAACACTATCTGTGTTTCTTTGACTCCTGTTTTCAATGTGTCATATCACCTGGTTGCTTTTATACAGCTTCTGCATTATCAGTCAGCTAAGTGCTGTGAGGGGGATATTATCACATCCCTCAGGAGAGGGGGGGAAATAAAAGGCTCCTTACTCTGTTTGCAGGAGAAAAAGTAACCGACCTCTGTTAGAGCAGAGGCACTAGGAAAGAGTATGCTAGAATTAAACTCCTACCTATTATCACTAAACTCTTCTTCTACTTTTCCGGAGTAAACTTACAAAAATCAGCAAGAACTTGCATGTGGTTTTCAGATAGGACTTCATGTCCTCTCCAGCAGGTCTGAGCCCTGCTAATTGCTCTGTGGCTCTCTCATCCTTCCCAAGAGGGCTACTGGTACCCACAGCACATTTCAGTATCTGGTAGCAAGGTGTAAATCTCCCTATCCTCCTTCCACAGCTTCAAGAATCCTGTTTTTATATGCTATTGTTTTATTGGGTTTGTGCCTCCCAGTGTGCTCCAGGCACTCTTAAATATCCTCTGATTCAGGATGACTCTTTTCCATTGCTGCAGGCTTGCAAGATCAAGGGTGAGTTATTTTACCTTTTCTCTGGAGTGCTAGGACTGTTCTAGGTAGGACCAGCAGAATATTGCTGTTTAAAAGTCCAAACTCTGTATTGCACTTCTTGTCACCGTGGTCTGTGACAAGCAACACTGGGTGAATTAGTGGAATTTAAGCATACATCTTGCATAAAAAATATTCAAATAAGACAGAAACACACTCCCTTAATCTCCTTGTGACACTAAGTTTGACCCACATTAGTGTTTTCATTTCAGGAAGAGAAAGATTCACACAAAAGCAGACTTTTATTACAAGTTTTCCAAAGCTGTCATTTTTGCTTCAGCACAAATCATTTGGTGAATACTAGAATTAAAGAAGAATTCTAACTTCCCCAATATAGAATTATTAATGAAGAAATTATTTTCTGGGGGAAAAATTAGTTCCTCCTTCCTGGTCAAATATTTAGGCTTACAGGGGTTTTTGGCTGCAAAATGATTGTCCTGGGATATGATTTCATACACATCTCCAGCACAGGAACAGAACTGTGAGAATTCAGAAAATGTGAGTAATGCCGAAACCAAGACTTTGCACACAGTGTTCAAAAAGTGACCTAGAGAAAGTGATTAGATTTGTGTGAATTAAATCCTCAACATAATCACTTGAACTTGATATCCATCTTAGTACCTAAAGTTCGATTTTCTTGTCAGAGAGACATAAAAATAAATCTCCTAATTGTTAGAGATGGTATTGTTAACAATTTCAGCCACGAAAGGGTGATCACAGTATGAAAAAACCCCTCATCTGTCTGAAAAAATCACGGACATTTTGAAATTAGAATTAGGTGCCAGAAAGATGCTTCTGACCTAAATTAAACTAAAATAGTAAAAATGATGGAATGTTTTATCCCAGAAATAGAAGAGAAAGTAAAGTCACTTGAAAGAAAAATGTGACATAGCCTTATAAGGCTAAACATCCAAGCATCCATAGGTCATCCATGTGAAACTTATGGGAAAAGTCCCAGCAGCCCTGGGATGTCATTTTCAGATTAATATACTATAACGTGCTTGTGGAGGTAATTTGTAGGAGCTCGATTTCTATTTTCTTTTTTTAAAAAAACAAATGCCTTAATATCTCTGGAATCTGGCCCTCAAAACTTGAAGGGTGTAAAGTCACTATGAAAAATCCTGGCTGTTGTCTTATTGAAGTTTACATCAATCTTTCAAACCCAAATGCTGAACTCATGTTGTCATTTGCCTTGCTAGAAATATTAGTTTAATTTCCTGATATCGTCCGTCTATCGATTATCTACAGAACTGATTACATGCACGCTCCATTCCCACCCCTGGGCTTCCCTGTAGGAACGCCAGTTATGGGGGAGGGAGAAAAGAAACAAAAGCTGCTTTGTAGGAAATCCATCCATGTTTGACAATTTCCTTCACAGATCCCCAAAGAAAAATGCCTCAGGAAGTGCTCCCTCATTGTCTCTGATCAAAATGCATCTGCTGGCAGCCTCCCTTCAAATGCTTTGCGCAGGTTGATTGTTGGTTCTGTGCTCTTCCTACAAGTGGGAGCCACAGGACACCTGCCACTGTCTGTTCTCTCATCAAAGGACACAAAGAATCTCCACCTGCAGCGCCTTCAGAGGCAAAAGCAGCTGGAATGAAAGCACAATCCTATTTGCATGAATAGCTTCCCAACAACCATTGAAAGATGGGCTTTAGGGAAATGGGCAATCCTTCCACATTCTCATTTCTAAAATTCTGAAGGTGGAGGAAATCTTGCTGACATAACCACAGAGTCGTTTTGCTGCTACTGTATCTCCCAGTTTAATCCTCAGATTTCTGTTCTCAAGGACTTTGCCATTGAGCGAGGTTTTTCTCCACATCATGTAACATATACTTTTTCTACACTCTATTTACACCCTATGACATGCTGTCTGTGCATCGGAAAATGCTGCCCCAGCTCAGAAGTCTGATGGTTATGAGCCCAGCTCCCCTCTCAGCAAAGAAAAAGTGGCTTCTGCCCTAGCCCAAGCAGTCGAAGATCCAGGCTGGATGGAGCTCCCTGATGATAAGTTCATGCCTTGAGCTCATGACATTTTAAGACTGGCATCAAAACAAGAGTTTGTCAGGATGAGCGTTCACCTCACAAAGCCTCCAGTTTGCGACCTGGCAAAAAAGGGAGAGTAATTAATGAGTGTGACTCTAGCTCTTGCCCTTGTTGAAGTAACCAGGGTGATTTTTTGTGCCTGCAAGGTCAGAAGAGGATGAGCCCAGGGTTAATGGCAGTCAGGACCAATGGACTAACATCACCCTGGAAGCTTTGCAGGCCATCAGAATGCCACACAGCGCTTTTATGCAGATCCTGGGCTCCAGAAGACGTGTGTGTACAGATCTGCTGCACAATCTCACAAAACTCCCCCTTGCTGACAGGGTGTAGCAAGGTTGGCTGCTCTGCGAGGGATGGAGAGCCAGGAACCAAGTGTCACTCTGTGGCAGAGGGGAGCTGTGGCCTCTCTAGCAAAGGAGCCAGGTGCGATGGCAACCCTGGGTCAGGATCACCGCCAGAGGTCAGGTTCAGAGATGGACTGGCGGTGCAGCGTAGCTTAGAAACAGCTACCAAGGGAAAACTGGGGCCAGCCCTTGCTTCCAGCTCTCTTCACACCAATTTCCATCAGCAGAGGAGCTGACCTTGGGCTCGGCATCTCAGCAGCCCAGGCTGGCCCATGCCACAAGTGGCAGCCATGAGCAGGGTAATGCCTGGCAAGAGGAGAGCAGAGCAAACACACCCAAACTCCAGGTATCTTCATGCTAAATGGATGGTTTAAATGTGTGGGGCTTTTTTCCTCTCTCCACTGTTCTAGAAATGTTAACTGATTGCACTTCAGACAATCAGTGCACACTTGACTTTTGAGAATGATACACATAAAAGTGTTATAGAAGGCAATTCACTGAAGTCAAGTGTGCTTGAATCACATTTTAGATAATTGGTTGGATTAAATAAAAACTGACAGTAATTACAAAAGTATGGTTTGATTTTGATTCTGCTCTGCAATTTGTCCGTTTTTAAGCTTGGTGCTTTTTGTACCTCACTGAAGTACTTTTCCTTCATCTTTGCTTCTTTGTTTTCTTCTTAATAGTCAGTGTTTCCATTCAAGAAAGGTTTTTCTTCACTTTTCAGTATGTTATTAAAAAGTTCTTTTTGTCCCCATCTTGCTTTCCCTTAGTAGTCTTCTCTTGCCTATTACCTTTGGTTTTATTTATTCTTAATGGCCCCGATTAGAAAACAGTTATCATAGCACTTGTTTAAGCCTGACTTAACCATGTGTTGAGTCACTGCCTCATTCAGCATGCTTAAACTTTAACTTACTTGAAGAATTGGCATAACAATGACTCTGTTATGCTCCCCAAATTAACTACATTTCTGTTTGCCATAAATGGTTTATTTTCAACAGTGGAAAAGTTGCCAGGTAAAATTTATGCTGAGGGGGATGTTAGCAACTTGATGCCGCAAAACTCAGTGAAGGTAAATGTAGGGGAAGCAAAGGCAAAAGGGAAAACAGAAACTATATTCCAGATTACCAAGGAATATTCACAGCACAGACCTTGGATGCATATTTGTGGTATGTCCCAATAGTGTGACAAGATTCTGAATGAGGTCCCAAAAGAGGTGCCATCTTTACCTGTTTGGACATCTTACTGTTACATTTGTCTACCTTACATCTTTAAAACCCTCTGAGGCCTCAGTATCATCATGAGATGCCACTCAAAGTTCTTTCTAAGGCTAAGCACTGGAAATAACCTAGGATCCATTTCATGATTTTATCTCACAACCAACTGTAGCTCAGGATCTTTATTCTTACTGCTCTGGATATGAATAGCTAAATATTTATATGTACACTTCTTCATACAATTGCCTGGGGGATCTGTTACGGTTTATTTGTATTCATGATCAGTGGCTCTGTTACTGAAATAATTCTGGTAGTACGAATTTTTTCCCGAGCTTTTCAGTGGCCTCAAGTATTGTATTCACATCATTCTCACCCATATTGTATGTTTGTCAAAGCAAGCTCAAGCAGAGAAAGTTAAGTTAAAACCGTGGAAATATTTAAAGACTTTAGGATAAATAGGAGTGCTCTTCCTCCAGCAAACTTCTTGCCTGAGGGAATATGAGTACATGTTTTCCCTCATGGCTGGCTTTGGTTAGCAAATCATTTGATAGAGAGTAATTGGAAGGACTGGGTGCTATAATAAATGCTGTGGTGAAGATAAAGCACTAACATGTATAAGTAAAATTTAGGACCAGCTCCTCAGTGGAAATTTAAAGTAGATGAAGCTTTCTACCTACATATTGACTTAGGCATTTCGATTCAAAAAAACTGTTGAGCTACACTTGGGGGGCTTCTGAGTATATCTTGGTTTTAAATGGTATTTATCAGGATCATTCTGTCATTTGACATTTAAGCAAATGGGAGCATTATACACTTTCTGAAATATGTAAATTGGAAGCATCTATGAATAGGTACTGAATACTCACTCACTGACTAGAATTTAGGCTGCAATTAACTAAACTAACATTTATTTATTTTAGGTGCATACCTTCTAATGGGATGCTTCACACATAAGTAATTAAACTTAAAGTTATGTCACAGGGACAAATGCAAAGATAATGTGATTCATTTTTTACCACACAGAATTTTCTAGTGACAAAAAATATGGTTTGTCCCTGCCTGTCTCTATTAGAGTTTCCATTTTCTATACTCTGTTTACAGTTTGTTGCAAATTAAACAATGTCAAACTGACAAGCTGCAGGATTTTTCTAAAATTACTGGCTTGTTAGGGGTGAAAAAACTTCTTTTGGGGAAAAGAAAATGAATGTGCTTTTTCAGCAACAAGACTTAAATGAAAGCAATTCTCCATGCAGTTGGCACAAATGAATTTGGCTCAAGTGAAATGAAAATTAAATCTATTGTATACGTACTTCTTTTATTAAAGGCAAAATATATATTTCTGTAAGTTACTGATGGTATTTCCACATATTCATGTTCATTTTGCTATCCCACACATTACACAGAGTTCAGTGCCCCAAATCTGACCCGCCTTGAATCATTCTTTCAAATCTTCTGGGTCGGGTATCAGCTTACAGTAAAGTGCACTGAAGATTCTCTCATCAGCCTAAAATCCCAGGGACAGAGAAGCCACTCCCCTTCAGTTCGAGACCTGTGTTTTTGGATCCCAGTGGTGTGTTAATGCTGCATTTTCTGTATGCGTATACACAAACCTATTTTTCCAGTATTTCAACTTGAAAATGAAAATATGTGACTGTGTTAATGAGAGAGCCTATGTGAGCCACGGGAAGGGAGAGTGGAGGAAACGTTCATTGCCGTTGTTCTTGGGACTCTTCGTGCTCTAGGGCTTGGTTCAGGACAATTGAATGGCTGTGCTGATAAATCTCAAAGTACTTCCTGCCGTGATAGTCTCACCTGAGACAGTGGTATGTGTCTGAGGCCTTCACTCAGGTGCCTGAAGTTCCAGTGCTCTCTGCTGATCCCAGCAGCCTCTCCCCAGACACACAGGCGTCGTGCCCTCGTGTTCACTCCTGTGCATTCAGGGCCAGCTCCATCCTGCTCCCCTGGGGCTGCTGCTTTCCAGCGTGCCACTGCTGCAGTTACTGCACATTGGTCTGTTGGTCATTACAACATCCAGGAGCAGGCAACTCTCAGGCGCACGTTCTGCTCCCTGGGACGTGCTCCACAGTCCCTGCCTTTTCCAAACACCAGCTGCCATTTTGTTTTGTTCTGAGGGCTTTGTTTTAATCTCAGAGGCAAATCAGTGTTTGACCATCTGATGCTCTGGTTGATTCTCTTTGTTCAGCATTTGTGGATTTCACACATTTGCAGTTGTGGTGCCGACTGCTCCTTCCAGCTGCGCAAAGACAACCAGTGTGAACCTTTTCCTACGTAAAATGCACTGTAAAATTGTAAGGGAGTTGGGGTTAGTCCCTTCCTTCCTTCCTTCCCAAACTAGAAAGTCCAGTTTTCTAAACCCTCTAGCAAATGGCTGTTCCATAGTAGAACTTCTCAGCGGTAAAAAATTACATTGACATCTCTATAAAATGTTTCCTCTGAATTTTCATTTCTCTCAAACATTAATCCTTTGAAACTCTCTTTAGATGGAAATCAATGCTGAAATGACAGAATTTCTCTGCCAGTCCAAATACAGGGATTTGCCTAAGTGTAATTAGACTGAAATTTGGTGCAAAGCTACATAGGCCTATGTAGAAAAGAAAAATATGAATATTGATTATTCCTATGCAGTATTGAGAAAAAATAACATGGTTAAATCACATAATGTGATATGTCATGTTTATTAAACTGTGGTGTTAAATCCTGTTTTATTGTTTTCCTGTTAAAATGTCATTGATGAATACCTGAAAGAAAATACATAAAGCAATGAGTCAAATTAAGAAAGTTAAATAAAATATTTGAATATTTTTCTGACATGAATTTTTTAAGATTCAGAGGTAAATGACAGTCATCTGATAAAAGAAGTTGGTGAAACTGCATTTTCCCACTTAGTCAGAATCTTTGATTAGCTCTATCCAGTGATTTCTAGATCTGGTTCAAATGAAACAGCTTTTTACAGAGAGTATATGAAAACTCTGAGGGAGAGATAAAAAAAGACACTTACATATCCTGATATCTGATTTACTGGGGTATTTAGCCTTGTGCATAAGCACATGAACTGCAATGATCTGTGATAGCATTCATTTGCCTAAAGGATCTGGCTTAAATGGGAATGTACAATTTGGAATAAAGATTCCATGAACATAGATAATGAAGTAAGCTTTAAAAACTGTACAACAGCGGAGGAGAACTAGTGATAAACTTTACTCAAAAATGAGTAGAGAATTTGCTTTTTTCTAAAATTATAAGAGCATATTTGTTTGTGCCTAACCTCTGCCTAATGCGTTCTGAGGTGCAGCATGGGGAACCATCTTAGATCAAATCCAGACACAGATGAATCTCTCAGATAATCACACCTCACCCCCTCCACTCCTCTGACTCAGTCAGCTGCGGGAAGGAGTTGTTCCAACCTGACTTGTTTTCCTTTGGGAACCATTCCAGATTTTGGATCCAATGGCTATGTTTGGCAAAGGACATGTGCTCTGTGTCATGCCATGGTTTCTGTGACATGGCCAGCCTCAGGATCCATCTCCTTTTATCTCTCTGTTTTGACTTACTCAGCTGTGAAAAAGTAGGTATGTGCATATGTTTGGATGTACAGGCATGTGAGCAGATGATTCATCTTGCTCACTGTGAAGGCAGGTGTGAAAAATTTGAAGAAAAAGACTGCTGTTATACAAAATTCAATACTAATTCCATAGAAAATCACTAAAGAGCTGATTAATGAGGAAGATCACTTAACGCTTCCTAATTAGATTGATGGAATTTACCCAGTGCCCTTAATTCATTGTGCATTAAGGAGAAATGGCTAAGGTTTTTATTTGAAGGCTTTGATTATTCCCAGTTCTTAATTTCAAGGTTGTCATCCGTGCAGTGTAATTTCCTTTTGTTTCTTTGCATTAACAGTTCAGTGTAAATAACTTGGCTGGTTAAAACCAAAGTACAAGGAAGGCTTCAATGTTATTATGGTAAAGATCTATGGGCAGATATGTCATTAAGGAAGCAGGAAAAGAGGAAAACACCATCATAAAAGGGTTGCAGTGTTGTTCCAAAAACAAGGGAATGAGGATGACGGCATCCAAAAGCGACCAGCATGATTTGACGATTATGTAACTGCTGGAACCAGACCTTACAAGAAGTGAAAAAAATCTGAAAGACCTAGAGTAAATGCTCCTGGATCTGAATCCTGATTTCCCCATTGCACAGCTGATTATGGCCTCTGTTCTAATTCCCATCCATCTACAACAAAAGATGAAATTACCACAATAACTTTCCTTCCAGACTGATTAAATGGAGCAGGAAAATAGACAACAGAACTGGTAATACATTATAATTAGAAACTTGTTTCAATGTAATAATCTAAGGCATAATTTGTGGCATAAATCCTATTTCAGGAAAGCACTTAAGCATATATTTATGTCTATCTTTATTGACACAAGGCATTTAAACATATGCTTCAGTTGAAATGTGGGCTTAAAGTCAAATTAAATATAATATTGAATTATATATGCAAACTTACAAAGATATTTTTAGGAAGATTTTCCCAAGTGAGCATAACTTTAAGAGCTTTTTATTTTGTCTTGAATTAACATTGATTTCTTGCACAAGAATCCTGCACAAGACAGTTATCCAAGGTATTTCCATCTTTCTGGGAAACCCTTTGGCTAGACCAGGGGTTTTAACCCCTTGCTTTCAGTGTTACAGCATTTTATAACCCCTTTTTAAAAAAAAGAGCAGCTTCGTTGCTCCTTGCTGATCTGGGTACACAAGAGTCATATATTAGCAGGCTGAAAATAACAGGAAATAAACTTGCAGAAGTTTCATATTAGTGTATTTCAGGACAAGTGATTTACACCTCTGTGCAAATTGGTAAATCCTTTGGTTTTCTTTTTCTGTTTTTGTTGCATCTTTGATTTCTATACATCTTCACTGTAATTGGTCATGAGTTTTGACTATACGTGTTACTGAAAATTTATGATTCTAGACAGGCACTGTGAGGTGTCAGGTTATAGGAAAAAAGGTTTTACTGTCTTTTGTCAAATGTCTTCCTCTGAAAAGGTAGAAGGAAACCTAAGACGTGTCATATTTAGAAATCAGTGCCAAAACTCTGAGAATGGCTAGTTTGTGGACATATCCATGGAGGAAATATCCCATTTCTAGTCTCAGAGCACCGTATAAAAATAAACCTTTGCACGGCACACTGCCGGTAGCAATTTAGCTTACAAGTCCATATTGATGAGCCCCAAGTGCAGGTCCTCTCCATGGTTCCTTATTCCCATCAATAAGGGATGTTGCAGTACTCTCCTTACCCCTCCTTCTATCAGGACTTTCTCCTGTAACTCCATTTCCTGAAGTTTTCCTTCCTGTAAAAACATTTTAGAAGACAATCGCTTAAATGAATAAGGCACCTAGTAATCAAAAACATGCCCCCAATCAGAGTTGTTTTTCTTTCAAGAGACTGGTAATTTATTTTCTTTTCAAATCACATCACAGCACAAATCACATCAGAGGAAAAGTCATGAAGTATATTCTCTTAGGCCACTATAACTTACAATAATTTGTATATCATTCCCTGTAAGAAGTGATATTTCTGTGTCTTGACAAATTATTCTGTCTAATTCACTCATCTATCTCATAGATTCATCCACTCTGATTCCACTTCTCTGATTCTCCAAGTAAAAATGAGAGAGGAACAACCTCTGATGAGAAAAAACCCCTGAAATTAATAATCAATCTAGCAGAAAATAAAATTAATATTATGAATATTAGTTACCTTAAGTTGCAGTAAATACTCTGATTGCAAATAAAGACACTATTTACTGATTGGAAATGTGTGGAAATATTGCTTTTGTATAGAAGAGATAAACGAAGCCATCAATTTTTTAACTATAAAGGAGGTTTTGATCTTATATTCTTTCTTTACCATTTACACTTGCAAGTGTAGAATTTTTTTGCACATATCTGATATTATTTAAGAATCTCTTTTTCCTTTTTTTCTTTTTTCTTGTTTTTTTCCTCCTCTTTGTATTATTTTCCACTTGAAGTTTTGGGAAAACTAACTAAAAAAAGATAAGAAACGAAACCATTACTGGTTCCTTTACAAACAGCTATAGAGGAGCATGGGCTGAGCATCCAAAATGTTACTTTGAAGTGGTTTTTTTTCAGTAATGTATTAGCCAGTGGGTTTCACAGGAAGAGAGTGAAAATCTTCCATACAGCACTCCAGCATTTCCCCACTCATTTTAATTGAGCTCTTGATGAGTTTTGTGCTACCTTTTGGAAAAAACCAGAATTCTCTAACAAAAAGCCAGGGCCATTATGGTACATGTATAAACCCTGCATACTTGCATACTTGTGTGTCTTCAAGAAATGCTTTGTTGTTCTAACTTTGGTACAGCTTGTAGACTTCCCTCCTGAGCAGAAATACAGGTAAAGAATTACAGACCATTAACCAAAATCTTATTTTTATTCATAAATGGTATTCGTTTTGCTCTCTAAGAGCAAGCGGTGTGAAGGACACGTTCAGAGAACAAAACATTCCTGTTATATACTGATCCAAAAGACCTAACAGAATGTGTTTTGTTTTGGTTTTACAGTTATAAATAATTTAACTTGTTTTAATTATTCTCAGGAAATAATTTCAAAGTCTCTACTATGAAGATAGCACACACAGGACTTTGGTTTTTTTAAATATCAAACAGATTTAAAGTGTTACTTCAAAAGTCCTCTATTCAGAAGCAATCAATGTAATGTGAACGAAATAGTTCAACTGTGCTCCTGTGAACATAAAAGCAGAAAGTTTGTAAAGCTGTCTCACAGCAGCAGCTAAACATCAAAACAATATAGAAATTTAAAAATAATTATGAAAAGTGATCTGTTCTTTATCACATACTGAAAACATTTCAAAGGGTTTTTTTGAAAACATTTACATCCTTACAAACTCAAGTGTCTGTGTGTATATAAGGTAAAGAACAGGAACACTGAAAATGCAACCAGGGTATGTTTTATGGCTGTTAGAATTTAGCTTTGCTAAATCGGAGCAGGTTCCACCATTGATTTCAATAGTACCTGGCTTAGGTACTATTGAATTTAAGATTTACGTCTTTCATAAAATTCAGATTTTAATAACTTTAATTCCCTGATGACTGTGGAGTTGCCAAGGAAGCAGCATTGGACTTTATGTTATGAACTGCCTGAGGATCAGCCACTGAACCTGAGGGATTCTGAGTGGAGAATGTGGGAGCTGCCTTCCTGTGTACATTTGTCCTGTCTTGTGCCACATCACTGACCTCATCTACACTGATTCCCACATTTCAGGAGTAAATGTTTTCTTGCCAGCTTACCAACAAAAAAAGAACTTGACAAAATGCTAATTTAAATAATGAATGCCTTTAGCTGCTATTGAAATTTCAATTTCTACGTGGGAGAAAGAGGCTTCCATGCCAAGTGCTTTGTATATTGCTTGGCATATACGTATGGAAAAGCTCTAATCTGCTGTCTAGAGGCTGAAGAGTTCATCTTGTCCTTGCTGTTACTTCTGTTGGACTTGTTCAAGTTTCTATAAATAGTGCTGCATTCTGAATAAAAGGGAAAGAATTTGGGAGCCTTGTGGTTAGGAATCTTGCCTGACATGTAGGTGGCAGATGAAGGTTCACATCATTGCTCTAATGGGAATGAAATTGCTTATAGAGCCTGGAACAGCTCCAAGATAAATGAGGTGGTCTGTGATTAGAGCAGTTATCTGGAATGTGGAAGGCGCAGATTAAGCTGTCAGTTGTGAGGGGCTCATTTCTTCCTCTGAGCCACAGTGAGCCACAGGATCTCTGATTTTCTGGGATGGGGATCAACCTCTTGCTCATGCGTCTTCAAAAGCATGGAAGCCTCTTCATTTCAAAGTGGAAAACAAAGAGGGTTTTTGCTATAATTTTTTTTTTTGCCAGTATTTCCCTCTCATGTCTCATAATGATGCCACTGAGAAACTGCTCACTCCTTGCCTCTGTAATCCTTGGTCTGCCTGAAATACATGAGGCAAGGCCTATATTGGGATCAGATCAGCCATCTCTAATCACACAACTGTAAGAAAAACTTATTGCAAGCTAGAGTGACATTATAACACCCATGCTCTGCTTGAGATGCTGTATGATTAGTTTTCTTTCTGGACTATAATCATTTGGCAGACACCTCTAACACTGCAATCAGTTCAAACTGTCATGCTGTATTAGCTAAAACTTACAGCAATCAACCCAAACCAGAGAATGGTCAGAAATCAAGAAAATGGAACTAATGAGGTGGTTCTGTGTTTCAGAAAGTAACAGTATTAGAAGTCAAACCAGCAAGAAAATGCACTGTGGAAAGAGAATGTTCCCGGGATCTATCCAGAACTGTTACCATCCTGTCTCTATTGACTCTTACCATTGTGGTTTCACCACTTCTCAGGCTTCATGTTTGCAGTTTCAGTTTCTTATACAACCATAAATGGTCCTAAGAGCCCAAGGTAGAGTTTGTTTGATATCCAAATGTGTCACTGGGCTATTTGGATTCAGAAAAAAGCAGAATCCATGGTGTTTGTTTCCTGTGTTATTTTTCTACCATGGCTAAAAGCAGTGAATTGAAACACTTTCAAATGCGTAACTAAAGTATACACACACATACGCACACATTCTTACTGCCAGCAAGTATGAAATTGTTATTTGAAGCCAGAAGGTGGCTCTGCAATCAAGCTGGGCAAGCTGAAACCATAGAGATGCAGTATTCAAAATTTTTTCTTGGTCTTTTCAGTTCCCTTCTTCCTCAGTGGAAACAGTCCAGTTCCTGTAAGCAATGCAAGAGGTTTTACAATATCTCTTCTTTTTTTTTTCCCCCTCATGGCAAAGACTAACTTCCACCAAAGTCCTCTTTTTTATTAGGATAGGGCACAAAGACAGGAGAACAATGTGATGGCTTTAACTAGTTTCTGTTGAAGTCTGTTGTCTCTCTGCTGATTTCAGTGGGAACTGGTTAAATCTAAATATAAGGTGCCTGGAAGATCCTCCCCTTTCTTGCCTGTGGGTGGTGTGAACGGCAGGTTCCTACACACGTCAGTTTGTTGTGAGCTGATTTTATTTTTAAGGTTTGCTATAAAGCTCTCAATGGCTGGTCTTTGACGTTACACAGGGCTGTTGCCCAGAAATGGTGCTGAAGATGACATGGCATAATTTTCTTGTCTAGAACGGCACACTTGGCTGGTGTTGTTTTAGTATTTTGTAACATCATGAAGAATTTGAATTACAGCATGTGTCTTGTATCTGTCTTTGCCCCTTTGTTATGTTACCAGCAGCTGTAGCACTGTTTGAAAAGGAGGTATGGGGTAACTTCTGACATTCCTGACATAAAACTCTGAACAAAGCCCGTGTTTGGAAAAGCAAACATTTTTTCCCAAACACAGATGTTAATTGTCAAGAAATTCAGTGACGTCAATGAAGTAGCTCCACTGCGAGACTCAGGTTAAATTAAAACAAGGTCTGCCATATCTTTTCTTGGCATTTGATTTGAAATACTACAGTAAAAAATAAGAGGAAATTATAGGGGTTTACTTGATGGGAATTTTAACATGTGGAAACCACTTGGCTGTTCTGTACGTTCTCCTGCTGTGCTAATTGTTTTAAAATTTCAAACTACTGGTTATGGGGAACTGCCGAGTGCTTTTGTTTCTGTAGAAGGCTATGCATGCAGGAGCAAAAACTGTCAGCAATGCTTGAATTTACATTAATGTAGTAATCAACACTTAGCTAGTTTTGTCCATGGCCCATTTTTAAATTTTGAGACGTGGGCCTAGTTAAACACTGTTGCTCACAGTTTTCTGCTGGTTGAAATCCATTTCATTGTCACTTCTGTGGAGTTATAATGTAATGAAGTAATGCAGCAGTAAATGGGATCAATTCGCCATTACATATGTGGAGCATTAGACAAAAAGATAATGCTTGAATTTTGTTTTTTATCTTTGTTTTTATTTTTTTAGCTTGTGCTCAGTGTAATTAAATGGAATTTATCCTGACATGCTTGTCCTAAAGGACGAGTAGAACTTTCAGGATATCAAGCTGCTTCCTTGTAATTTATTCATTTCATTACAAACCTGCAACCCTCCAGGGGGTGTGACATAATATAATAGTGTTCCTGAGTACTAGATTTTCACTTGGCTCTTTGATTTGTCTGACAGACACAGGGGCAAAACCCCCCACATGTAACTGGAAAAATCCCCATGGACTACGCATATGTGACTGTTAAAATGCACAGGTTATTTCCGCTAACAATGGCATGAACTTAGGTTGGAAATGTTCCCTTCTGATTTGGCTTTCTCCGGTGAAATGAGATGTTTTAGTGTTTCATTTCTGAATTTGCTTCCTGTGATTGTGTTCTCCCAAAACCAACATATCTCAGCTCTCAATATCAACTCCTTTCACAAAAGATGGGTGTGATAATTCTTTCATGAAGCTGTGGATTGCTTTTGCTCTCACAGAAGTTGCAGAAACATAGATAGGCTCTGCAAAAGTTATAATTTACTTTTAATTCTAGAATAGATGCAGATTAATAGGTGCTTTCCACCCCCACAAAAATGGCATTGAATTTAAGCCTCCGGTACTGTTGGGCCAGTGCTTTTCAAAACCCCTGAAGGTTAAACTTCCTTTCAGTCAAAGTTATGCCAAGACCATGAGGTTTCTTCATTCTGCACTTCCTCAAGTGTCACTGAAAAGCTCATATTAATGGAACTAACTATTGTGTCAGTCTTTTACTAGAGGAAAGCAGAAACTGGCTCACCTATTATCTTTTTTTTCATTAATATTTACATGGAATAATAATGCACTCATAGATAAATAGTAATTGCTGCAGATTTCTGTCCATTAAAATCTGCATCAACAATTCAGCCTTTTGCTTGTTGCCTATCTTGGATGGCGTTGCAGTCAAACTGCCCCCTGTAAGATTCTGCCATTAACTTGTACTGAATTTCACTGTATTTCATAATATAAAATCAAACTGTAGGGGTTTGGTTGAGAGAATTTCTGCTCCTCCTTTTTCCCTTTTTAGTACATATTTCTTTTTTTCTGGTGACAGAAAAGAAAATCACTGTCTATAAAATTAGGAAGGTACAGGGGGGATCAGTTCCCCACTCATGTCAGAGTTTCTGTTGCACAGGTCTAGCAAATTCAGTGGATTTGGCTGTAATTTGCAATAAAGGCACTTATGTCGCTTACTTTGCAAAGATACAGAATATGGATGGATGGACGTGAGATAAGCGTCAGCCAGTCACAGCACAGAAAAATGTCATGTTAGCCTCTCAGAAATTCCCTCAAATTATCACTGATTGCAATCAACAGTTTCAGTCTGATCCACAGAAGACAACAGACTTACAGAATGCATTTTCTTCCTCTGAAAGGACCAAGTTAATGTTTGGCCAAAGAGGAACACAACTTAGGTAGGATATTACACCTGCTGCCAGCATCAAATGTGATGTCTTAACCCTCATGAGCTACTAAGTAAGTTTTTAACTCAGACTGCCAGTGAGCAGTTTGTTGATGGTTCTTTTCATCCCTAATGAAGAAAAGTGTATATGTAGAGCTGAGAAAATTGAAAAAACCCCAGACATTATAGGTATTGAACACCTTAAATTCAAAGCAGTATGGACTATACTGCTCATTGCAAAAGCTGGGGCTCTGTAAACAAAATACGCCATAGGTATTTGTACAGAAATTGCTAATACTTGTTTTCTTCTTGAAACACCTGCTCAGAATATCAGGTGTCTTGTAACTTGTATCAAGAATAGCAACTGTCATTTTTCTCCCTCTTTATTCAGCATTATAGACTACTTGGAAGCACTTAGGTTCTAAAGTTGTTGTCATTACTACAAAATCATTCTGAAACTTTGCCATCTCCATGGCAACTGGCCTACATATGTTAAGGATTTTGATACAACACCAATGTTTGATGGCACTGTTAATCCGAGATATTAATTTAATATATCAGTGCTTTACACTGGAGTTTACATGCTTTATCTTTTGGTTATAATTGAGAGAAAACTTTGATGCTGAATGATGACTTGCTAAAGCATTAGCTCCCACAGTGAACACCTACCACAGGATGAATTAGCATGGACTAAGGAACACACAGTCTTGTGTTAACAAACAGGATATGAAAGCACTGACTTAATTAGCTCATGCAGTAAAATGTTTTTGTGGGTCTAGGTAAGCTCTTTTAAGAGAAATCAGTAGAATCTTTCCCAGTTATATAAATGTTGTGGGCACAATTCACCCTGCTCAGGCAGACCCCACCAAAATCAGCAGCTGGGATTACTTAAGCTAGAACTTCTGTTTTCCTAGAAAAACACTCAGAGAAGGGTTTGAGACAGGACTAAACCCTGCTATGAACACCAAACACAGGGTGCAATCCTGTAGAGCACGCTCTAGTGTGCACAGGAGCACCTGGTGTTTGGTCTGGTGAGCAGGTGACCAGGCAGTCCCCAAATCCTCATGGTGTGACAGAGAGGAGGAGCTCAGGCGAGCATTCTCCATGTTTCATATAGATCAGCTGTCTTTCTAACAATCCCCAGAGAAAAGTCAGACCTCATGGACTGGCACAAAGACGGGTGCTATCCTTCAGAATACGCATTTCAACTGTCCGCCTGTGTGGGAGGTGTAGGGCCTGGGCTACCTCCGTAGCACTAATCCAGACAAATGAACTGCACCAGGCAACAGCCCAATAAGGATCAACTTTCCAAGGGCAGGGAGAGCCTGGAAACTACAGCCACTAGGATTTTCCTGGAGCAAAACCATGATACTCTTGCACAGTGCTGTGAAAAAGCCTCATTGATCTCAAAATTCCAAATGCTTATTTTATCCATATCTTTCTGAATGAAATTGCAAATAATGTGCAGTGTAGTGGAAATGTGAAATATTACCCTATTTGAAAGTATGTTAATCTTTCCTGAACTTTTTAGTGTATGTGTTATCAATGCCAGGGTAGAGCAAAGGCTTTGTGCTGGTGTAGGGGTGGAGGCAAGGAGAAAACACAGCAGTATTTACAAATAGATTCTGCAAACTCTAGTTCAAAAGGGATGACATCTTCTATAATTGCAGATGAGTATTTTCTTATTTGTTTTCTGCCAGAAATAAATTAAATTATACTCACTGCCCCTAGCTAGTCTATAAGCCTTTTTCCTTACTGGCTGGAGTCCCATTCCCAGCAATCCTTCAAATTTCTCATTTTTCATGCAACTACCTTGATTATCTATGCTGTTAGTGTGCTCAGTAGCTTTTTGTTGGTAGAATGGATCCCAAGGGTATCGTTCTTTTTATTACATTTCACCGCCGTGTGGAGAGAATAGTCCTTCCTCTTTGGAGGTCAGAGAGAAATGATCTATTTACTTCCTTCTAAATGGAGGATAATTCTGTTCTTGCTTGGCACTGAAACTTTTCTATCAGACACCTTCCTGGAGACAATATTATAAAAGCCAGATTTTCAGCAGATTTGGACACTTTCTGCAGTTCCCCATTGAAATATTGAATTAGATCTGAAATTATTTTCTTCTGCACTAGTGCCATTTTAAAAGAGCTTTGTGCCAGGGCCTTTGATGCCAAATTTCCTCTCGGGGTGAATTCTTACATGTAGACTCTCAAAAGCATCCTTTACAATAGACTTGCTAACTGGCCCTTGGTTCCAGTAGTGCTGCTGGCAGGCTCAGTTAAAAAGCAGGCTAGATGGGTATAAGACCATAAGCACAAGCTCTTTTTAAAATACAAACTTTCGAGCTGCTCTGTAATTTCTACTCCCCCAAAGCTGCATTCTTCTCCTGCCAAACGTATACGTTAAGGGGATGAGTACACCTCTTATTGGGAAGTGTGAATGGAATGAGGAGTGGATTGTGCTGATTAAAGCACAGGCACACATTTCTGTATGCTGCAGCTGATAAACTGAAATTACTTGGTGAGCTGGGGATTGGGAATGGATGAATACAACTGCCTAATTGAGACTTTGGTTTTTAAAACCATTTTGAAAATACTTGTGAGTCCCTCCTTTTGCCTCCTCTGCGCCTTGGTGCTTTTAAATGGTAACCAGTTTTGACTCGATACAGTCTCACTGGAATCAGTGGGGAATTTTAATTAAATACAATAGTGTTTAATACAGGATCCAAATGCTTAGAAATGGGAAAAGAAATTAGGCAACTTTGTGTAGATTTCAAATGAGTTTTCATTTCAGGAATGCACAAAACCTCTGAAACTGTAAATGGCATCAGATGACCTTGGTGACCAACCTCAGGCAATGAAGAGCTTGTTTTAAACAGTGAACAATGAAGGCAATAGCTGACCCAATCAATAGCTCCTGAGCCTCCTGTGACCTAAGAGATTTGAATAAACCACCTAGTCAAGAAATTATCTTCTATTTAAAAAAAAATCTAGGTTTCTTTTTAAAAAAAATTATAGTTAATGAAAAAGTGTGACTTTTCAAGGTATGCTGTTTGCTTATTTTCCTTTTTCCTGGTATGAGAAAGCAAAAATCAAAAAGCTTTTACTTTTGCACCTACAGCAGACTGTTCAAGTGTTATATCCCCTATCCTGGTAGATACATGTACATAAAGTTTAAGAGAAAATTTTAGAAATTCGATACCAAATTTTTAGATCCAGAGAGTAGCAACAAACTAAATAAATAATGTACGAAGAAATTGCAGCACATTTATCATGGGATTGTGAGGCAGGGTAATCTATAATATGAGAGATGGGTCTGTTGCCCAGTTCCAGTAAGGCCAAACTAACTGCCCTTGCTTACAGTAACTGGTAAAGAGCAGGATATAAATGGTTAGGATTCATCAGGGTGATGTACGGTGGAGCTGGGCAGCAGCTCCTGGGACTGCAGCCTTATCTCTGCTGCATACATTCTGTGGCTCAAAAATTATACTCGATGTTAATACTGCTTCTACAGGAAATAGAAATAGAATGCTATAACTAAGTAATAGCAAAAAATATTTATGAACTCATTTTCTTTCCAACATGTCGTGTTAATAATGACCGTTTTTCTTTCATTTAATATTTAAAACCCACAAAAAAGTATGAGCAGAATTTACACCTATTGAAAATATCTTTTAGCTGTACCTGAAAATAGTCACCAGTGTTGCTACATTGTTTTTTTCTGTTGAAAAACTACAAATCTGAAACCTAGCAAGAGAACTTTGGAACTGTTTAATAGTAACTAGAAAGTCCTAAATGGAGATGTGGTCTTGGAGAGAGGGGGCCATGTTCATATTTCTTATCAATATCACAAAATCCTACTGTTTAAATATATCTGGTGATTACAATACCAGTGTTAGTGTACAACCTAACCCTAAAATGAAAAAAAAAGACCCAATGTTGTGAAAATGCTATGTTATAGGAAATGCAAACATATTTTTTTACTCCAGAAAGACTGCTTTTACAGCGGCTTTTTTTCCTACAAAAAGAGTTAACAAAAATCTTCCCCTTAGGTGAGTCATTGTTGTCATTTAGGTTGGATATTAGGAAAAAGTTTTTTACTGAAAGAGTGATAAAGTTTTGGAATCGTCTGCTCAGGGAGGTAGTGGAGTCACCATCCCTGGATGTGTTTAAAAAAAAGAGTGGATGTGGCACTCGGTGCCATGGTTTAGTTGAGGTGGTGTTAGGGCATGGGTTGGACTCGATGATCTTGTAGGTCTCTTCCAACCTGGTAAATCTGTAATTCTGTGATTGTTATCTGATCTCTCCAGTATGGTTTTAACACCTAGTAGCTAGAGAAACAAAAGAGGAAGCTTCACTTTGCAAGCACACTCATATTTCAAACTTAATATTTTTTCCCATATGTAAGAACTTTCTGATATTTGGCAGCAAAAAGAGAGCAGCCAAGAGCTCAGAGTTAGGGAGACTCGGGGAGAACTAATGGATTCTGTTATGCCATAATAACTCATTATCAAATTGCAAAACTGTCTTCTTCAATGCAATATTCAAATACGGGACTGAAATTCTCTGAAAAAAGGAATGAGGAATGACAGTAAGACCTGGTACGAAAAATGAAGGGGATATTTATCGATATTTGACACTATAGCAGAAAACATGGGTCTTTTAAAATCATTTGAGCCATAGAAAGTCAGATTTAGATACGTCAAAATTAGGAACATGCACAAAATGCATTTTGTTAGCAGAATGCAGGACATCTCAGGATCCACAATTTAAAAATGTGGAAAAAAATCATCAGAGAAAAATGAATCAGAATGTGTAATTTGAACTGATCCATGAAGGTTATTATATTAACAGCTGCTATTTGGTACAGCAATGATCAGGGGTAATTTTTGTTGTTGTTAGTGCTGAATATTGATATCCATAGTGCATGTTTTTCTGAAGTGTTGAAGAGAATCAAACTCCTGTCTTCCCAGGTACTGAACCAGCATGCAGAGCATTCCCAACCCTGAGTAGATGTCAATAATTATGCCTATTTTAACAAAGATCCTGACCCCAGAGTTGAGCCAATGCAGTATTTATAATTAGTTGGAAGTGTTTCAGAGCTAGATTTTGTGGTGTAGGGTTGCACCTCTGAGTGGAGAGTTTGTTCATTTACTGCTGTCATCAGCCCTGAGTGGTGAAAGGTCTTGTGGAGGTTGAAGAGCTCAGTGCTCATCAAGAGCCCAGCTCGTACCTGTTTACTGGAGCATGAGACTGTGTTAGGAAAATACCTAAGTATGTCACTTCAGTGGCACTGCTTGCAAACTTAACTGATAGGTGGACCAAAATAAGGAAAACTGAGCTTTCCACGGAGAAAATAACTGGGAATATATAGTAAGGACTACAGAAAGAACACTAATTTGCAAGAACATCCTCTGCAAAAGGACAACAATCAACTTGAATGGGAGATTTTTCCATCCCATATTTTATTAGTAACTGCAGGAATCATTGTGACCTTGGTTCCTACCTTGGTTGAAGCCAAAAACAGTGATTACAAACCTAAGAGTAAATAATAATTCTGAAAGTGAGCTTCCTTTGGAGACTCGCATATAATTTCATTTCATGACTTGTTCCATCAAATGCTGATCTCACTGCAACAGAACTTGACTTTTGCTCTGCTCTGTGGCAGGATACACCAAAACTTTTTTCTTATTGTGAGTAATTAGTAAAAGGGTAGATATGTTGAAATCCCACTTATCAAACAGTTATACTGCAGTTTAAATCAGAAATTCAACTCAGTTATTTATCTGAATCTAGCAGATTGACTACGGTTGACTTCGTATGTTGGATCTCAAACAATGTTAAACCAGCTGAGAAAATGCATTCATGCAAAGCAAGGGAGCAGTTATTGTGGTTTAATTGTCTTCAAGAGCAGCAATAATCATCTGAAATTCAAATATAGTGCTTTTGTTTTGGCCTTTTGGGGAAAGGCATGTTTTAGCAGTCTGGTTTTGATGCCGCATAAAGGCTAAAAATTTTTCACTGATAATGTATTCCTGATCTTTGAATGCTGGACTTCAGCCTATAATTGTTGACTGATAATTGTTTTCAAACCCAACAGGTCAAAATGCTTATGTATATTTCAATAATAGCTGCAGACCAAAAAAAAAAACAAAAAAGAAATTGCTTTTATCTTTGAATGAGTTGGTGTATTTTGCAAAGGAAGAACATTACACAGTAACTACTCATTTGAGAAGTAATTAACCTTCTTAAGCTATTTGCATTATTAATGTACTAGTTATCATAATGTCCTAATGTATCTGCATTTCCATTAATGTTTTCTTCACTAAACAAATAAAAGTGGATCAAGTAAAGAGATGACATTTGTTTAATTGTTCATCAGAATTCTCTTCTTCCCCTAATCCAAAGCCCTGATAGTTTGTTAAATAGAAGCCCTTAAATGGATACCATTTCATGATAGGTTTTGAACCTAATTATATCAAATGTCATAGCGTTATTTATTTAAAAGGCTTTCCACGATGACTGTACAAGAGGAAAGATCTGTTTTCTTCCTTTTAAAGTGCTTAAAATATTCTATTAAGTTCTTCTAATTTGTTTAGCACTTTAACAAATGCCCTCAATCAAGTTTAATTTTAGAGTCCTATAAAATGTTTCCTGTAAATGTAGTTTTGTAAAACTGTTTACTGCTACTGCTTCTTCCCTTTATGAAAAGGTCTCCTAAACTGGGATCAGCATAACTATGCTTGCTCTGAAAACCTTGGCATGGTTTGCAAATATTGGAAAGAAGATATGTTGCCACAAAAAAAAACCAAAACAAAAAACCCAAACCAAAACCATGACCAAAGCAGTCCATGTAATTAAATAAGTTTCTCTTTAATTAAAAGACCCCAAGTAAATACAAAATTTCAGCTCTGTGCAAAATGTGTGTATACTTTGGTGAGGGAAGAAACTCAGTATGTTAGTAGGTGTAATTGCCGTAACCTGGGTCTTCTACAGCTTAGTGCTGTACCAACAGGGAGAAAGAAGAGACTAAAGAACACTGAGCATGTAGACATAGCAGGACTGCTGCATCAACACACCTGTGTGATAGGAGCAAGCAGGAGCTCTCATTTACCTGCCTTATTTCACAACAGTTTAATTACTCGAGCAAGAAATTAGACATACAAGTATGACTTAAGAAAAACTAGGAAAAAAAGGAGAAAAAAATGTAATTCAGAATTTTAACAGTTTTTATTGATAGCCAAGAAGCCTTTTGCTTCGAGAAGTTAATGATTAACAACCATTGCAAAATAGAATGCAAAGATTGTTTGCAACAACACACACACATCTGGCCCCCAAAAATGATCTTCCTGCAAAGATGTATTAGTGATACAGTCACTCTCCATTGAAGACACTGCTGGAGACTTCACCCAGATCTACTGCCAGCGCCTACCATTTAATTTCTTATGAATCCCTAGAGCTTCCACAGGACGTAAGCAAAGAGAATTCAGGTGTCTTTAATCATTCTATAAAGTCCTGCTTTGAATTTACCACTGGAAAAGCTCAATTAACTCTAAACCACAGAAGCATGCTTTTTTTTTTTGCCCTTTTTTTTTTCAGGGGGTTTTATTTTTTTTTTTTAATGGGCTTATACCATTGACAGAAATGCTTTTATGCATGACCAGCCTTCTCCTTGGGACAATATAGCATGTAATGAACCCTGGACAATAAGTCTGACTTAAACAAAAATCCCAACAACTTCTGAGGGTTCCATCTTCAGATCATTGGGTGACTATTATAGTTCACTCCAGGCCATTTCTTATTATTGCTTTTTCCCCAGAGTCTTGTTTCTAACTGATGTTTCCCAGATTCTTCCTCAAATATTATATAATTGGAGAAGCTTCACTGTGAAGTCATCCTGTGAAGTCATCCTTTCAGAATGGCTATTATACCACACATAATGGTGAAAGCTGGATGAAATAATCTATTTTTTCTTAATATTTCGAGTCCTTGCTTGCTTTGAAATCTGCACACTTATTTCTCAAATCAGTGCATGTGAGCAGCGTATTTAAGGTCATATTTTTCAGCACTCCGAGTTTGTTCATAATCTCATATGCAACTATGAAATGCAGCTAGAGGGGCTCCCAACTGCAGGAAACCCAACACAGAATTGAATGTGCGTCTGTGGTTTGTTTGGGTTTTTTTTTAAGTATTTTAACATTGATGATAAGAAACAGGTCAGATAGAATCTAAATGCCCAAATGTATCTGTTACATTGCTCCAAGTATTTTAACTGTAGTAGGTGTGTGCATCAGAACATTTTTCATTTATCAAATTATGAATATTTTGATTTTTAGTTGCCATATTGCATATAAATTTAGGGGTCCTTCTTTTTGTCATTATTCCATATTCCTTCAAGTTTTGAGCAAATGCCACTCCCCAGAAGATTTTAACTAGAAGCTGATGTTCTAGTTGTCATGTTTGAATGTTACCCTGTGGGGAAAAAGACAGCAGGTTTCTTCAACAACCTTAGCTACCCTTTACCTTTCAGCTTTAAACAATTACATATAGAAGTGTTGAACTCTTCAGCAGGGGAAAGATGCTCTTTCCAGCTCTGTCTCATGTGAATGTACTTGTCAACTGAAATTAGAAATATGCCAGTACTAAAACACTATTGAAAAGCACACGTTGAGCATGATTGCAGCGATTGTGGGTATCAGTTTTATATCTCTGTGGCCGTGAATGAACAAACCATTTGGGAGAGCATGTTATTTGAACTCCTGCTAATTATTGCTTAACAGGTTCTGCAAAGATTGGTGATTGCTTCCCTGTTTTCCTTCCCAAACTTCTCCAGTTGCTTTTTTAGTTTCACACCTTCACCCTTTTTTGGATCACACTAGAATCAAAAGTCTGTTACACACCTAGGACATCTGTTCTTGTAGTAATTTTTACCTTGACTATAAAACTTTGCAATCATCTAAAACTGCTATTAAACTATCCTGCCTAAGCTGCAAATATCAAAAAGGTATTTTAAGTGGTATTGCCAGATTTATAGGCAGGCTTTAGTGTCTAAGGTTAAAAATAATTTATTTATCACAGTAGCCTGAAAGGATCTAAGTTCCATTTGGCCAGTTAATGGTGCATCCTCTTTTTTAGGTTAGCACTGAGATAATGTAGAGAAATAACAGCACTTTACCACTTCCCCAGCGATTCGTGGAAGAAATCCTATTGCAAAAGAGAAAGCAATGGCTGGGGCATCCCAAAGCCTGCTGATACCAAGGGAGTAACCAAAAATCTTGCTGGGGGATTACTTCTGTTTGTTAGAGGGCACAGAAGAATTAGGTGTTCAGGGTAAGACTGAATTCAGCATCACTTCTGCCACAGCTCTGGATCCAGCTCCAAGCTCCCTGTGACGATTTGTCCAATTCTTAGCATGGCTCTATAATTTAGATGTCCACAGAGAAATACAGAGACAGGAACTGAATCAATGTATCTGACACCATATTTCTGACCATGGCATAATTCTCCAAACCATTGGATCTTAGGCTTGTTAAACTTCCACTGGAGAGACCCGTATGGAAAGAGACTCATTGACTTTTTTGCCTCCCGTGATTTTGCCCTTCCTCCTTCAAGTCATGATGGGAACCTGTGATGGATGTGATTTTTTAAAAATTCTTCCTCCAGTCACAACCACACCAAAAAGTGTTTGGCCCTAAATAATTGATTTTGATTTTGGTGGCAGCTGTCATAAGAATGAAAGGCTGGAATATTACATTAAAAGAGAGAATTGAAGAATTGACAGTGGCCTGAACTTTAAAAGCACACCAATATTATATAGTTTCTATGAAAACTATTCAGGCCTTTCCAACAACATTCATAAATCCTGCCATCTCAGCTTAACTACACCATAAATGAAACTGCTACTTAACTCACCTTATCACATAATTTCCTCCCCCTGAAATCCAATCATTTTCAGATTTATAACTGGCAAAATTTCTGTGTAACTTCTGAAATATTACAAGTATGTGTACATAACCATCCTCTCAAAACTTACTAGAACTGAGATACAAGTTCAAATTAATTTCACAATAATTTTAGATCCACATTTTTAATTCAGAACCTCATCTTCAGATATTCTGTCTCTCAGAGTCAGAATCTCTTACAATAGTAACAGGAATAAGATAACTGCTGACTACCACAGCAGAATAAAACCAAGCCATCTGTAGGTGGTTGGATTATTTCTTCCATCATGTATAATACAAAAATCTCTGGGATCTGAGGCACCTGTTGCTGATGAAAAAACTGCAGCAGATTATTTTATGAAGTAATTAAATAGGAGGACACTCAATCAGAACACAACATCTTTGGATTTACATTACCAGGTGCCTTGGGGTGATTCTCAAAACCGAGACACCAGGCATGAAAAGAGGAGGACTGTTTTACGCCAAAACTTGTCATTATACCAGCACTATCAAAGTTATACTAGAAAGGCCCAAGCACCTGATGAAATGTTTATACCATCCTGATTCTTTACGGATGAGTGCAGTTGTCAGTAAAGAACCTTCTTTTACTTTCTGTGCCTCAGAGTTTTTTCCTTTTTATGTACCAAGAGAAGAAAGGGTTATTGGAGCCATGCTATGCGTTATTTACCACTTTTCTCCCTAATTTTGTTCTGAATTAATTCCATGTCAGAGTCTTCCATTTTCACACATCCAAACAAATTTCATCAAAGGTAGTAGCAGGACAAAGAGGGAATAGAAACTCAGTTGAATCTCCAGCTGTGTACATGAAGATTCAAATGAAAAAACTTTGCTTTAGGAGTATTGCAAATGTTGTTTGGTCAAATTGAGATAAAAGGTATGTGTTGTATTATCTATCAATCTAATATTATTTAATTTAATCCAATTTAGGAACAGATACAATACTAAAGAATGAAAAGGACATCTGCACTGACCCTGACTCTCTAGGAAGAATCGATTTAGAAAAGTATGTAATTTTCTGTTGTCATACTTGGGGATAAAGGTCTGAACCATTCTGCGTAAATCACTGTAGGTATACTTCTTTATGAGTTGCAATTGTTTGCTTAAAAACAGATGGTGCTCTGAGAATTCCAGAAGGTGTAATGTGAACGTAGTAAATTTATTTTCTTTGTACAGATAAACTAGGCCAGTTTATCTGAAAGGCACTCTTTGTATTCTGGTGTTCTGGTTTCATGAGCGAGAACATCGCATGTTTGCTGTGGGGTTTGTCCTCATGGACTGTTCAGTGACAGAGGTGTTTGGGCTTTGCTTGATAATGAGGGTAGACAACTATGAAAGAACAGGTTTTTTTTCGTCCAGCGGGTCCATCTTTTTCAAGATCCCTACTTTATACATAGGCAGATTGGTAGACTTATCATGTTAATATTCCAGGACTTTGAACTTACTGTATCCCTGTCCATAGCGATAAACTTTTAACGTTCTCTGCCAGCAGCCTTACTAAACCAGTGCCAAAGGGGAGAGGATGTACAGAGGAAAAAGTATTCTCCAGAGTTTGAATCACTTCAGATTATTTGTCACTTTTATTTTTCTTGGCCATCCTCAGAGGTTTTATTCAGTCCCTGAGGAAAAAACCTCAACCTCTCCACCCCAAACAAATATTATGCTGGTCTATGAATAATGTAATGTAATTAAAAAAAAAAAAAAATCTCAAAGACAAACCACAACACCTATTTTCTTGATATCTTCTGGACATGAGCTGCATTTGGGAATATACTTTGTACTGGAATTAAAGCTGTCATCTTTTAAATGTTTGCAGATCTTTCAGCAATGATGGATTGCTATAGTATTTGCATATAATGCATATGAGATTGCCAGATAATGCAAAGCATTTCCAATTCTAGGCTGATGTCCCCACACCCATCCTTCACCTTTCTTGTCTTTCCTTCTATGGAGAGTAAAAATAAACAGAGCATACATAAGAAAAAGACAACTCAGATTTCCAGGTGATTATTCAGAATGGAAGGGAATATTAACGTTTAAATCTTACTTTTAAAATTAGATTATGACATACTAAAGCAACTTGATTTGGTAGGTCTTAGTACCTGTCATGCTTGGAAGAAGGCAGGGTTTGTGGCAGTGGTCCTGCTTCTGTGTGAAAAAAGATGGCCACAACTACCTTGCTTTTTTCAAGGTAGTTTTCAATCCAGGCAGAGGATATTTTAATAAATATAGACAATCTAAGCTACTAGTTTCCTATTTTCTTTTATTCACCAGTTTCTGATCTGTCAGTTTTTTGTGACATTCAGCACCATCCCACTGCCAGGAATAGCACCAATGTTTCTCAGCAGTGTTTCTGTTGTTTTACTGCTCCATCACAATTTGCCTCCATATGACAAGAAATACTTTTAGATCAGATTCAAAGCTGAGTCAGAGTGATCTTGTGCACATTTGTATCTGATTTATAAATCAACACCTTAGGAAATCCTGTCTGGAAACCTGTTTTGATCGACAGCATTTCAAGATAAGATAGATGTAAGCACATGCATCAGAAGTGGAAAAGTAAAGAGCTGACTGTTCCTAACATCTTTCTTCTAAATGATCTTTTGCTCTCCACATTAGACTTTTTGCACATAATTTGCTTGCAATTATAACAAGGTTATTGGGCAATTTCAGTTCTTATAGGATAGCAAACTGTTATCACATCACATACTTACATCTGTCCAAATGGTGCTTGTTGCGAGTGTGTTAAACATGTTTCTGACATGTNGAGCTGACTGTTCCTAACATCTTTCTTCTAAATGATCTTTTGCTCTCCACATTAGACTTTTTGCACATAATTTGCTTGCAATTATAACAAGGTTATTGGGCAATTTCAGTTCTTATAGGATAGCAAACTGTTATCACATCACATACTTACATCTGTCCAAATGGTGCTTGTTGCGAGTGTGTTAAACATGTTTCTGACATGTTGTAGCACAGCTGCCCTCAGTAGCTGTGGCAGTCTGAGCATTTCAGCAGCTCACATGATCAGAACCTTTATTTTGAAGAGCATTTCAGTATCAGCAGTGTTGAAAATCACTCATCCCTGGCAGAGTGTGAGTGTTGTACTAACAGTGTGTAAATAGGCACGGCGAAGGCTCAAACCATTCTGAATATAGGCATGGGCTGAATGTTGGAGCTTGGAGCATATCAGGAGTGAGACAATTAAGAGAGGGTGGGCAAACAAACTTTCTGCTTGTGTTTGGTTTTCACCAGCTATGGGTTATGTGGGTTTTTCAACTAGAAAATATTTTCTGCTGAATCATGACTCCTGTCACAATGTGTTAACTATCCAAATCTAGTAAACAAATACCACACTGAGAGGGGCTAGAAATACATTTATACTGCTTGTATTGGAGGAATTACTTTCATATATATTACAACACTTATCTTTCAGCCAAGCCAGGCTGCCACAGAAAGGAAAGAGGTCAAGGGCTTCTCTTTCTTTGGCTACCTTTTTCCTATTCTTTTTGCTTTCTTTTGTCCTTTTGCCTCACCACAAATCAATATGGAATGAGATTGGTTTGCTGGACAGCAAGCTGGTACCTGATGAAAATAAATTGAATGAATGTGGAAAGCAGAAAATAGAGTGAAATTTCTTACACGGTGAAATAATTCAACAATGTTAACTGTGCTATTAGACCTCTTCAAAGAAAACAGTTGAAAAAGTCACCATGGCTTTCAGAATCCATCATGATACAGAGTAGAATACTTGAAAAACAAATAATGTTGAAAAAATATTTTTTTTACTACATTAAACAAATGTCAGTGGTGGAACAGCAGTTACTGCATTCACTTACTACATGAAGAGAATTGTCATATCCATGTGATAAATAAAACACCCGCCCACTCAGCCTGAAATACCCACAGGCCCACTTTGGAGCGACTGGTGACATGTGCTCTGTGTGCATGACTACTCTGCAGTCAGGCTTCCTGTGTGCCATAATGATGCATATTAAAGATGTATATCATAAAAAGATAAGGGGGTCCGTGACGTGCATTGCTTTGTGCAGTATTCCCTAGCCCGGGGGATTAGTTGATGTAAACTACTCAGGATCTCCACATTTTCCAGACGAGTCAGTGAAAAGAAAACAGTAATGAGANCAGGAATAGCACCAATGTTTCTCAGCAGTGTTTCTGTTGTTTTACTGCTCCATCACAATTTGCCTCCATATGACAAGAAATACTTTTAGATCAGATTCAAAGCTGAGTCAGAGTGATCTTGTGCACATTTGTATCTGATTTATAAATCAACACCTTAGGAAATCCTGTCTGGAAACCTGTTTTGATCGACAGCATTTCAAGATAAGATAGATGTAAGCACATGCATCAGAAGTGGAAAAGTAAAGAGCTGACTGTTCCTAACATCTTTCTTCTAAATGATCTTTTGCTCTCCACATTAGACTTTTTTGCACATAATTTGCTTGCAATTATAACAAGGTTATTGGGCAATTTCAGTTCTTATAGGATAGCGAACTGTTATCACATCACATACATCTGTCCAAATGGTGCTCGTTGCAAGCCCTCAAGTGTTAAACATGTTTCTGACATGTTATAGCACAGCTGCCCTCAGTAGCTGTGGCAGTCTGAGCATTTCAGCAGCTCATATGATCAGAACCTTTATTTTGAAGAGCATTTCAGTATCAGCAGTGTTGAAAATCACTCATCCCTGGCAGACTGTGAGCATTGTACTAAGTGTGTAAATAGGCACGGCGAAGGCTCAAACCATTCTGAATATAGGCATGGGCTGAATGTTGGAGCTTGGAGCATATCAGGAGTGAGACAATTAAGAGAGGGTGGGCAAACAAACTTTCTGCTTGTGTTTGGTTTTCACCAGCTATGGGTTATGTGGGTTTTTCAACTAGAAAATATTTTCTGCTGAATCATGACTCCTGTCACAATGTGTTAACTATCCAAATCTAGTAAACAAATACCACACTGAGAGGGGCTAGAAATACATTTATACTGCTTGTATTGGAGGAATTACTTTCATATATATTACAACACTTATCTTTTGGCCAAGCCAGGCTGCCACAGAAAGGAAAGAGGTCAAGGGCTTCTCTTTCTTTGGCTACCTTTTTCCTATTCTTTTTGCTTTCTTTTGTCCTTTTGCCTCACCACAAATCAATATGGAATGAGATTGGTTTGCTGGACAGCAAGCTGGTACCTGATGAAAATAAATTGAATGAATGTGGAAAGCAGAAAATAGAGTGAAATTTCTTACACGGTGAAATAATTCAACAATGTTAACTGTGCTATTAGACCTCTTCAAAGAAAACAGTTGAAAAAGTCACCATGGCTTTCAGAATCCATCATGATACAGAGTAGAATACTTGAAAAACAAATAATGTTGAAAAAATATTTTTTTTACTACATTAAACAAATGTCAGTGGTGGAACAGCAGTTACTGCATTCACTTACTACATGAAGAGAATTGTCATATCCATGTGATAAATAAAACACCCGCCCACTCAGCCTGAAATACCCACAGGCCCACTTTGGAGCGACTGGTGACATGTGCTCTGTGTGCATGACTACTCTGCAGTCAGGCTTCCTGTGTGCCATAATGATGCATATTAAAGATGTATATCATAAAAAGATAAGGGGGTCCGTGACGTGCATTGCTTTGTGCAGTATTCCCTAGCCCGGGGGATTAGTTGATGTAAACTACTCAGGATCTCCACATTTTCCAGACGAGTCAGTGAAAAGAAAACAGTAATGAGAGCATCCAATATGAAACTGAGAAACATGATTGAAAGCTGTGCTGACTTGCAAAATGAACGGTGCTGCTTTGCACTGTTAGAAACTCCTGGCTCTGTGGAATCTCTTCTTTTCCTGACAAAGAAGCGTGTCATTCCTGAGTAACAACAGGATCACACTTCCATAGCAAAAACGTACCATCATAGCACCTAGTTTCGTTTCCACTCAATCACAGCCAATTTACATCTCGCTAAGCCATTTTGAAAGCTTCCTTAAATATACATTTTTCATCTTATCGAAAACCTATAGTATTTGTTGAAACTAACTTTGGAAACAGGAAGATTAAGAAGTGACCCTCACAGCTGATGTTTCTGAAGTTGCTTGGAACTGGTTACTGCATAAAGCAAGCTGCTGAGCTGGATGTCAAGTCCCAATATCCCCAAAGACTAGTAGATTATCTGGGTCCTAAGTGCAAAATAAGCATTCAAATATCATGTATTATTCAAAGCATGAGGATATTTCAAGTATGAAAATACAGTTAGCTGCTTCTCTAACAAGAAGTTTCCTGTCTTATGAGCTGGAGATGATTTAAACAATTTAGAAGTGATTTATAAATCACTTGGGGTGATTTAAACAGAACTCTCCACAGCTCTCCCACAGCTTTCTGAAATATATAAACAGTATTTAATCTATGAGGCCATTTGTAAAGAAAAAAATAATTTCTTATGTTCAATAAATAAAAATTCATTTGTTCATTATTTATAAAAGTCATCCTAATTTCACGGAACAATGGAAGTAAAATCAGAACAGTATGCTTCTATTTACAATGGAATTTTTATAAATCCTTTCCCTGCTAAGTCATACTTGATGGGATTTTTTAGCTGTTTCACCTGTACTTTCAGAATGCAGTCTGCTCAGAATAGTGAGTGACTTTCTCCTAATTCAATAAGCTGTTCAACCACAGAGCATTGACAGCTGCCTTTGTGAAATCCAGTATGAACTGACTCGTGAAAGTCAATTAGAATTCAGTATTTGGTTAGAGATTCTTACGCACACAACATCCAGACACCTCGTCAGTCAGATTGTCTCAACATGGATGTGTGTAGGTTTATTTTAGCTGCAGTTTGTTTATTTACCCTATCACAGAATGAGATCCCTACCAATACAGGGACAACTTAAATCCATTATCCTTCAGCACTAGGGGTAGCTTATTCAGCCCTCTGCTGGTATTTTTTAACAGCCTGCTGATTTCCTGTTCGTAGATAATTGTATTACAATGTTCCATAAATCCATAGCAGCAGAAGTGGTGTAAACCCAGCTCAGAACTTCTATTTGCCAATGAAGACTTGATTCCTCCACCCCTCGTTGCAGTCCTTTGACATCACTACAGCTGCTCCTTGTCACTTCTTATGGGCACATAACGAGCATGGCATGACTGGCACAGGTTCCACCAGTGCAAACAAAAAGTGCATAGGGATGTTTGTTGTCTGATAAGTAAATTACTGTGGCAGCCATGATGTGGATTATAAAAAAATAGCTGAGGTGAGATTCTAGATTTCCACAGAAAACAAAACAAATGTAAGAAAGTATGGATTGGAACTTTTAGCTATCAAGAGACCAGAAAATTAAAAATAAGCAAACAACACAACAAATCAATTCCAAGTACACCTTTGCAGGATTCCTGCCTGAGAAGCTGTGAGACTATATGTTTCCAGGCTATTCAAGCCTTGTTTTATTCTCTGGACTGCCCTGTGAGACACTGCTGTGCTTCCCTACTCTCCATTTCTCTGTTCCCACCTTTTCCCTGCAGTGTGGCAGAAGAAATTGCAGCATGCCTTGAAGTCATCCCTTGTCTCTTTTGCTTTTGTGTTTTGGTAACAGAAGTGCAGTGCTTCTCACCACTGTGATAAACCCAAATCAGCTGGAGATCCCTGAATGCACTGTTCATGTGAGGGAGCAGCAAGGGCAGCCAGAGGCAGCCCCAGCCTGGGCATCAGGCTGTGCCTGAGGAACAGGGCTGGGCCCACATTTGGATCATAGGGATGATGGCTACAGAGGTACTCCTGGAAGAACACCACGGCAAAATGTTTCCTCAATATAGGGTTACTATCTCCAGGATTATATCAACGATGATTTGAAACTCCATCTATCTTCCCCTGGTGTCCCCGCCTCCTTTTGAGTCTAACTGAGAGTGTAGTCTGAAATGCTGTATTATGTATTTTAATAAGATCTGAATACACGATATCTACCTGCAGAAATATGAATTATGTTCTCTTGATGCAGAGTCTGATTTTATACACCCTCTATTATGGTGCAGATGCTCTTCATTTCCACTGTGTTGATTATTCTTGTCAATACTTATTTTAATTTGCTCTGTCATTCTTCACATATAAAAGCTTTCCTTGTGTCTTTGATTTACCTCTGCAAACCTTAATATGTAACTTCAAGTGTCTGAACTTAGTCCATTTCTCCTCTCACTTTCATTTCAGAAAATGTCAGAATTACAAATATACACTGTAAAAAAATCCAAGATTTCTGTGCAACAGAAATATGACTGAACAGCAGTACAGCCCAATCTGCATTACCTTTAGCAATTACCAAAATCTACTAGATATTTTAAAAAGTGTACCTTTATCCAGCAATTTTACAAATAGATGGACATATTTCTGGCCTGTATGTTCTTGCTTTGGGACAGCAATATTGTGCTTTGTGAACTAACAAAAGCTCTATTCACTTAACTGCATGAAAGTGTTGATTTATTACTGTCTTTCACATCGGAAATTGAAAAATCTAACATAGACAGTGAACAAATCTGCATCTATGTACCAAGCATGTATCTGTTTGTGTCTCTGCTGTCTTCCAGCTACATCATCTCCAATAAAAGGCACCAGACACATTTTATGATGGTATTCAGTAGTGTTTATCTAGCTCGCCAAGGACCTTCATGGAGAGTTTGCCTTCCTCCCCCTTTTTTAACGTTGGTGTTTGTGAGTTGCAGTGGTGCAGCTCTGTGTCTTGTGGCAAGAAGTGTCATTTTAAACTTAGGGGTAGTGCAGAAGCAGAGCTCGTGGACATTTACATCATTGAGTAAGGGTCCTGTGTGACAAATGCAGAGACTCAAGGGTGCAGGCTTCAAGCAGTTCAAAGCGTGCCTGGTCAGTCATCCTGGGCAAGTGAGACTACATTTTATGAAGCTTTTTGGTCTGTTCACAGTTATCACCGAAGTAGGCAGGGGGCATGTCTTGGTGGAGGTGAAGATGGGTAAATTTCTCCTGAATTACTTCACAGTAAAAATCTCAGTGAAGAATTTAGACAGAAATTTGTTATGGATGTGAGCTTGTTAGAAAACAAACCAACCCAGTCCTATTTGTATGGAAATGTTGTCAATAGACGCGCTAATGAGAGCACTTTACATAATGATTACAGATCTTGCATGTACCTGGACAGGGCAGGATTTCAGGAAAATGTGGCCTGAGCAGAGAATGGGAAACGTCTAAAACAACAGAGCACTGAATGAGGTGGTAAAGAGACTCTTAGAGGTACCAGGGAATTGCTGCAGCCGACAGGCCTGCGGAGCTTTTAGAAAGTTTTGGATTGAGCGAGTTCGTAGCAAGCAGGGAGGAGAGAAATTTCTAAGATTTTTCTATTTATATTTTGGACTGCTCAGCACAACTAGACTTCGATGCAAAAAAAGATTTAGCTAGTTTATGCTGTAATAAAACCTTGGTTTTGTAACACAAGACTGTGCACTTTTGCCGTTCTCCGTCCTACAGAAAAGGTAAGGCAAAGCCCCATCAGGATTCCACCTCTCCCACTACGGGCTCTGAGATTTCAGAGCACCTTCCTGATGTGCTTCCCCTTTGCTTCAAGTTTCTGCCGTACTGGGAGTGGGGGTTAAAAGCCCATTTGCTGATGATCTCAGACCTAAGACAGATGAACTGCAAAACAATCAGAGGTGCCAGCCCAAGGCTGCCTGAGGTTCCCCGCTGCAGTGCCAGGTTTCTAGAAGACACACGACATACCCCAGCTACCAGAGCTGCAGGAGCTCCCATGCGCTGGGAAAGGCTCCCAGCTGCCCTCCCTGCCAGTGCCAGGGCAGGGAATGCCCCGCTGCAGCAAGGACACCAACTGTGCCTGTCCAAAGCAGGGAGCTAAGTCACCTCGGCTGTTACTCAGGTGGGTTTAATTATCATCACTTTTCACTGCTTAGACCCGAGTCACTCCCAGGCTGGGAATTACCCTTTTGATTGGGTGCAGGTGGGTGTCACCTGGATCTCGTAAAAGGTGAACAGGGGCGGCTGGGGCTGGCTATTCCTAACAGGCTCTTTAGGGTGCCTGCAGAAGTTGGCTCTTCGAAGCTGGCAAGGGAAAGCGGTGATAAGCATAGACTTTTGTAGCTGTGCAGGGGCTTCTTCCCTCCTCGAGAAGAAGGAAGAGGGCAGAGCTACCATTATTTGAGAGGAAATGCACTTTGATGCCTGGCTCGGGCTCTGGCTGCACAACCTGGGGCCGCTGTCGTGCTGGAATAGCTGCAGTACAGTGTGACCTCAGAAGAATTGAGCTGTAGTTGCTGCTACCCTGTGCTGCGTATGGAAAGCAGAAGGTAGGAACATCAGTGTTATGTTGTGTTTGATTTTATTATCATTTAAGTTTATAGTAAATACTGGCCATGTGCTGGGATGCGGATTGTAATTGCTCATCTTCCAAAGATAGGTATAGGTACCATTAACCTGTGTCCTGTGTATTTTTTCTAACTCACTAACTTTCTTCAGTGGTTTTATAGTGCCTTTTTATTATTATAATGTCTAAATGTAGTGAGAGAACATATATGTTGGGTTTTTTTTTTCTTTCGTATTTTTCTAATAATGAAACCACTCTCCTTGGCCTGGTGAAGATGGAATCTGCTTCTGTCCGTGTAGAGAAATACGGTTTTGTTTCCATGGCTTCTCTCTCTCTTTTTTGCCTAGGCTTTCTCACCTGCAGTTTTCCGTACAAAAGCAGCAAGCATCTGAAAGGCTGAACCTCAACAAAACTGTAACCTTTAATCAGTATTTCCTTCTTTCCATCTCTTAAAAACCCTTTTTCCTGGGCCCTCTGTGCAGCCTTTTTCTTGAAGCTTCATGACTGTCTTGAATACTTACGGTATAAAAGCCAATCCCTGATCTATTTGCAGCTCTCTGCCCAGATGGAGACTGCTGTATGGGAGGTAGAACTGGTACTGGAGACCTGGAAGCTTGTCCAGAAAGCAAATCTAATTGAAATAATGGTAATGTGGTCAAGGCATTCAAGTCAGGGTGGTGAGCTCTAATGTGCAAGTACTTGCAGTTTCCCCTCAGCACTTTACAGTCAAAGGGTATGGCCTCTTCTTATTTCTGTCTCTTAATCCTCAGTCCTTGCCACACTCCTTCAACATCTTTTGCATTGTAATCTTCCATGTTTTCTTCCTCTCTTTTTCTTTCCGTGGCTTTCTATACATGATAGATAACCTGTCATATACTGTCAGCTTGCTCAGTCACCTGAGCAGAGATAATGATCGTGTAGAAATTGTAGGTGCACAGTAGGCAGATGTGTCGTGCTTCTGTGGGTCCTCTGCAGGCAAACCTTTAGTCAAACTTGGAAAAAAGGCTTGTCACCAATACTTTGTTGTGGTTTATGCGTTGACAAAGCAACACTTCCATCTCAGCACACTTTAGCCGCTGCAGAGCTGGAATTGTTGCTTTAGCAGCAGATGTGCTGGCAGGGTTCTTACAGCTACCTAAGATGTGCCTCTTCTAGGACAGATTTCTGCATCTTTGTGCCATAAAACTGTGCCTTAAACTGCTCCAGTGCAAGTCATGCACTCATGTAGATGTGTTCTCAGACACAGATATTTACATACATAGTGAGTGGTGTCCTGTGGAGGAGGGACAAACATGGAAGGAGACTGGGCTAATAAAACACGCTTCTGCTTCAACAAAAAAACCCTGTCTTCCCTTCACAGAGAAGGATATATATTCATTTTCTTGAGTGGCCTAAAGGGAAGAAACAATTCTTGTGATGTCCTGATGCATCTTCTACTTGTCTCAAATTATTTTAAAAAGTTGTAATTTTTTTTTTTTGCAGTTTTCACTTTAGATTTGTTCTCCAGGCAGTCAGGGACCTGCACAACTGCTGTGGGTGAGGCAGGTGCTCACTTCGTGATTACCAGTAGCGAGGTTGTCTGGTGTCTGGCTGAGGGCTTGAGGACTGTGGTGAGAAAAGGGATAAGGGAGGAGAGTGGAAAATATTAGTTACAGTGGCAGGTATAGGTGGAGGTCTGAGGTGTAGGTGGGATTTAGCTGGTTTAGGTACTGCATTACATGAACTTGATCACACGATTTATGAAGAATTGAACATTTAGCTATGAAATAGGACTATTTAGTTGCTATTCTAAATGCTACATTTACTAACATGTAATGCAGTATCTTCATATTTTGCTCAGAAGCTGTCCCAAAACCATTGAAATCCAGTTATAGTCTTCATAAACACAAGTTAATATGCTGCTTTTTGTTAAAAACAGAAGCCCAAAGGGCCAATAGATCTTGCATTCAGTAATGTACATGTTATAAATAAAGTGGCTCTCTCCTGTTCATGTGGCTAGCTTGTCTCTTCAGGCTAGAAAACATTTCTGGGAGCATTTCCTTGCTGCTCCTATATCTCTGTCCCCTTGAAATCTGACACTAATACTGTATTTTTCTAAAATTAGGCTTAAAAACTTCTCTAGGCCCTTTCATTTTGTAATTTACACCTGGCACTTGGTGGGGGGAGAAAAAAAATCTGATAAGGTTTATTTTCTTGTAGTCTTCTCAGATTGCAGCCCTTTGTATTTCAGCTGCAAAATCCTAAATCACACTAACAGGATGCCTGAAATGGACACTGGTGGAGAGTAAAAGAAAAAAAAAAGCCTGATACAGACACTATCAACTATTTTTAGTTACTTACAGCCCAGTATTGCTCTTACCCAAGGACTATTCACTTTGTTTCTTTCTTTTTTTCTTGCAGCTCCCAGTTCTGTGATGACTGAGAAACAAAAATACAAAGTAAGGGTATCCAGAGTAGATGGACATTACCAGAATTAGGGGGCAATTTGACCATACACTGATCTGTGTGATTGCCCTCCTCTGTGGAAGATTGTAGTGGCGTGATTGCAATCATTTCTCCTGGTCAGTGTTTTTAGTGTTAACATAGCTACCCAGGGAGCCAGCCAGGCTTTATGACTTTCTTTGGAGCTGAAAGAAAAAGAGAGGAAAATGTGTCTGTGGTATTTTACTATAGCAGTTCCATGTGAATTGGTGCTATGTAGCAACCAGATTTCATGTCTAGAAACTACTTGTGGTGCAGTCTTAAGTGTGCAAGTTGGGAGAGCTGCTTCTGCAGGAAGATGATTTCTATTACTGCCATGTAATTCTCTCTGTAAAATAAAAACAAATTAAAAAAAAAAAATCCCAAAACCCCACCAAAAACCTTCTAGTTGCTTCCAGTTGTTTGTATAAGTGTTTGTAATTGTATCCCTGTTCTGAAGATTCAGTGCTAAGCAATACTAACTAGATCTTGGATGTTTTAGTTCTGTAGTTGAGACACTCAAAAGGTACATGAGCTGTAGACAAGCAAGGGTATGTTTGGATGGTGGTCTGGGACAAAGAGTATTCTACTCTGTGGTTAAAACTGGCTGAGTTTAAACTTTTTAATTGACAGGCATTTTTAACTGGAAAAATACAGTTTAGAGTTTTAGGGAAATCCCCTAAGTACATAATGTAAACGTTTAGCATATTTTACAAGCTCACTTTGGGAAATGGTTGCAATTAAATGTTGCCTCCCGAGGAGGTGTCTCTCTCAAGTTAGGTGTCTTGGAGAGGAAGAGAAATAGGAATTTGTGTGAGAAAACAGTATTCCAGAACTTCTCACTACACCAAGTCCTGTACTGAAATGGCTGTTGTGAAAAATAGAGCCAGGACCACAAAACTTAGCACTCTGAAGAACGGGCTATACAGCAGCTGCCAGCATTGCCTGTGCATCCTGGGACACTTCCCAGTTCCCGTGCCTTGACGCTGCTTTCACTGGGGTCTGTGGAAGGAGTTTGGGTCTGTGAACCGGCTGGTGGTGAGAAACAGGTGCATTTTTATGTTTCGTGGCAGCCCTCTATCCTACAGCTTGTCCTCTTACAGAGCAGAAGGTTGTAGGGACAGCTTATTCCCAGCCGTGCTGTCCTGAGGGGTCGGGGGGATACTTGTCTGTGCATGCCAGGTAACGTGGCCCTAGGGGTGGAGCTCTGCACCTCTTAGATCTGCATCTCAGAAGAAGAAGAGTCAGTGCTCACCGTCCCTGCCATTAAATTAAACCATCCCACAGAGCCTGTTTAGGAAGGGAGCTGCTCCTAGGCTGACAAGGTGATGGTGTGCACGTGTCTCCGTGGTTTAGTGCCGTTTGGGATCTTCTTACTTGAGCTAGAATTTGTGGAATCTTTAATGCTCTT
>VZRS01006237.1:153941-219829 GCA_013398055.1 Ifrita kowaldi
CTATTAAGAGAAATGAGTTGTTGAAGTCCCTGAAATGTTCAGTTTTTATCCTTATGCAAGATAGTGAGGAATACACTCTTTTCATCCCTTAGGTAATTATTTGCTTTATTATTGCACTGTAGTGAGATAGGATTTAATGTAGGTTACAAGTAGTAACAGAATATGAAATAAGGCAACAATAAGCACAAGAGCAAAAGATAAAAATAGTCTCAGGAATTAACCTAGTAGTTTGAGAGTTGTATGAATTTATAGAATGCTTGCAACTAAGCTTAAATCTATTTTTCTTTCTGATAAAGAATGTGTTTTCAAGTATTATGCATACAGGATTCACCTGGGATGTAAGAACTCCAAGAGTTTCAAGTGTTCAGGGACAGGAATGAAATAATAAATTTTTGACTTAGGTTGTCAACCTGAATAAACTATTAACTACCCCACAGCAATTACAAGTTATAGCTAATAAAGGTGCAATAAAACCACAAATACAATTGTCTTCCCCCACCCCCCCTTAGCATTTTCTCCCTGTTCCTGCCAAATTTGTTATTCTGCCTTGTTCCTTAGTTTGCTTTCCAAACCATTCCATGTCCTCAGTAAATCTTGAGACCTTTCTCTTGAGTAGATTTGAATAGCTAATTTTGAATATAGGAAATTAAATGAAGAATCACGCTTCATAAGCTTGGGCTTATGAATTGAAAGCTTTAGATAATTCAAGTAGATATCGCTGAGTGTTCAACCTGGTCTGGCAGGCTCCAGTCTCTGAAAGGTGGGCAGCTGAAACTTCTGTTTGCACAGAAAGGCAAGTTACAGGATAGCTAGGAATTGGCTCTGGCCAGCTTGTTTGCCAGGTGTTATTTTTAACAGTTGTTTTCTTTTTATATTATTAGTAACCAGGCCAATGGGCCAATCACCTTTAGTGGGGTTTTTGTTTGTTTTTGTTTTGTTTTTTATTTTTTGGGCTTTGTTTGTTTGTTTTTGCTTCCTTTTGCTTGTTTTAGTTTTGGCCAGTTGTGCTGGCAGGTGGCTGAGACTGCACTGTGGTACCCCCAGCTGCTTCCAAGCTCTGCTTTGTGGGAGCTTGGCCATACATAAATGCTGCTGTATATTGAAAGAAATGTTAACATGAAAAGAAAATGATCACAAATGCAAGCCAGATACATTGTGATGTGCAAGTGTTTGTATAGCAGTCAAGTATAACCATGGTTTAACCACATGCGAGGAGGCATTTTCTACTTCTGCTATGTAAAACCTTTGGGATTAAACTGATTTAAATAAATTAAGGGCAAATGCAGTCTGGGATGATGTTATATTGAAAGGCCTAGAATGTGTTCTGTTGCAGATGCTGTGATGCTGACTGATAATTCTAGGAGACTTTTCTTGATTAAGCACTTCTGTGAATCTTGGTTATATCTGATAAGCAGGGAAATGGTGTCCCTAAATATAACCAAACTGTATTAACAAGAGGATTAGAATGATTTGATGTAGAAACTTTTCTCACTAAACTCTTAAAGAAGATTATGTTTGTTTAATCTTATAATTTAAGCGCAATGGAAATTTGGAAGAGCTGAAATTGCCATTCATTTATTTAAATGGCTTACTTTGGGACAGAATGCATTATCAGAGGGGCTTAATATTGAAACTACTTCTAAAAGTCTGAGTTTTCTAAGTAGCATGGTCAAAGCATGATTTCTAATCCGTACCCTCTTTGCAAAACACTCTGGATTGATCTGTTGAATTAGATGCATCACTAAATACTTATCTGTGTCTGTATTGCTTCCTCATGGACAGAAGGTTGGAGTGTTGGGGAAGAGAAGGTCTTCAATGTCTTCTCCCTGCACACAGGTTGCTTTCTGTTCTGGGATTGTTCTCCTGATGATTGGCTGACTCTTATAAATGAGCATTTAGCACAAACTGAGAACTAGAATGTTTCACAGTTTAGGGCTATCCCTGTCAATATTATTGTTTCAAAGAGATCACTTCAGTCAAAACGTTGATAATATTCATTTTTAGTCGAACATTGAGCTCTGTTGCTCTGTTTGTTTGGTAAATAAATGGCATTATCATTGCTGTAAATGCTCAGTTATTTGATAGCTGTTATTTCCTTTCGGTTCATGTGTCTCCATTAGAACTGGCTGCTGTACTGAGAACCTCTCCCTGGTGTATTGAAAGGGTGTTTTACAACACCAGTCTAGGTTCTCTTAGGGCAGGAGTAGTGCCACTGACTTGAGTACATGGCCAGTTTGGGAAAGAGGGTCACTGCGAAATCGGAACAGATGGGAGCAAAGTGGAACTTGGAGAAAGCTGCCCGTAGGGGCCAGGTTAGGTGTGTCTTAAATACTTCACTGGGTGGGGGTTTGCAGCTGCAGGAACTGTATTGATGGGTTACTCAGACCCACAAACTAAACAAATGGGAAACACTGCTACTTAGTTTTGCCATCCTGTCCATTACAGGGAAAATTTACATTTTGTTTTAAACTGTCTTCCCATGCTGGGTTTCACTGTGTCAGTCCTAGCATTTTTAAAGAGAGCAATAGCATATTTTGGGTTTAGGCCTATCCATTATTTAAATCAAGAGACACTATGAAAGTGTAAGGCAATTACATTCCTACTGCCTGTTTCTGTGTCTTATTCTTGTTTCCTTCCTCAAACATATTTTTATGAAATCTGGTAAAAATAATTGTTCTATTTGCTTCCAGCAAAACCCCAATGGTTTGCGCTGTACACACTCCTTCGTGCTCAAGAACCAGTGAGGGAGTATTTGTGCAATGATCTATGTTTAATTTTTCTGCCTGTCCAAGAGTAGATATAGACTGGAATGTTTCCTGGGGAAGGGGGGGGGGACAAATTACTCCGTATAGTTAAGAATAAACAGAGGTTCGTATTCACTTAGACATCCTAATACACTTCCATACTTGAGCAAGACCGGGCTGTTGTACTGATGCTCAGTATTTCAGTAGCTTGATGAATCTAAGAATGTTTTAGGAATCTGTCCTTGAAATTGCCTTGTTGTTTTCAGTAGCAAAAAAGAAAAAAACCCAACACAAAAATCAAAAAACCCAAACCCCCTTGCATAAGAATTCTGAAGGTTGTGTGGGTTTTTTTTGTTGTTTTAGTTGGTTATTTTGTTGTTGTTTGTGGTGGTTGTTGTTGTTGTTTGGGGGTTTTTGGGGCTTTTTTTGTTTTGTTTTTGTTTTTTTTTTGTTGCCGAGTTGTGTTCATCCTTCTCTTGGGATAAGCAGGAATTCTTGTTTGAGTACTGTGGACACAAAATCACAGAATCTAAAATGTGTCTCTGATGGGTGCTCTGGTGCCAACATTCCCTCTTGAGGTTTGCCTCCTTTGTACCATTCAAGCCCAGAAACGTGATGGGGGGTGGAGATAAAAAAAGAATTAAGCAATTGGATAGGAAGAAAGAGAGAAGATTTTAAAACTTTTTTTTTTGTTTTAGGATATGACAGACCCGTTGTACAGTCTGTCTGCCCTTCTTAGATCTCTTGAGGCAGTCAGTAAAGGAAGGGAAATGATGGACTGCTGGGAGAAAGAAATCGAAGAGCACCAGACTCTGTGACAGCTTTGCCATACTCTTCTAGTGTAACTTCTAGTACATGGCTATGAGCTAGTAGGGTTTTTTAATATTTAGTTTGAAAGTGACCATAATGAACAACCTCTTCAGCAGAACACTGGTTCTTTAAAACCCTTATGATTCTTTGGAGTAAATTCTGTGTAAACACACTAGCAAAGCAAACTTGTAAAAGTCCCTTTCCTAGAATGATGTGGGTTTTTTCTTTTTTTTCCCCTAGCTATTAACCACTGGAGTCTCAGCTGAGCTGAGAAGAATATAAACAAGCAATGCTTTCATGTATGGTAAGAGAAGAGCTCCCTCTCTAGACTGAATGCCTCTCTGAGTAGTGGCAGATTGAGGTCTATTTTCTTTTGCTGGCAATGTCAAGGGTGTGAGCTGCTGCTTTCATCTTCAATAAGACCTGTGAAGAGTTACATCCTTTGGGGGAGTTGTGTTTGGTGAATGTTACAGCTTGATGACAAAGACTTTGAAACTGAGCTCATAGGGTTTAACTTGTCGAGTCTTGATGTACTTTTCTGATTCATTTTGTGGGGTTTTTCTTTCCTCTTTTGTTTCATGATCTTTCTTTAGTTGAGCCTTTTATCATTAAATTGTGGGTTTTCAATTTGTTCAAAATCTACCTCTGGACCATGAATTTACCAGTAATCTCTACAGCAGTGGCTGAAGATGTAAAATGTCTTGATTTACAAATTAGAAAAATCAGCGACCTTTAATCTTTTCCACATTTTCTTCTAAAATATGAATTTCACTGATTAAAAAAATGCCTGTTTTCACTAAGAATCAAAATAAGCATATCCCTGAACAATGACAGATTATAAAAGGTTGTAATTATTTTTTTTTTAATTTTGAAACAGTTGAAAATATTCCAAGGCCAGGTATCACAATTGTAGTTTGAGGCAATGCTTAATTGCTTGTAGCTTTTATCCAATTAGCTCTTGTTCGCTCCTTGGTGCCTTCGGGTGGAATGACTGGCACTACCAGTAGATGGTTTTAACCTACTGGCAAATAATGCTGCTTAAAAATATTTCAAAATGAAATAGCTTCTTGTCACAAGGCTGATGCTTTTTCAGCTTGCAGGAAACAAAAGCAGCTTGGGGTAAGTGAAATGTGTATGTGATTGTGTATTTTACAGAGAGTTCAGGAGCTGGTCCGGTACGAGTAAGGACACGAAAATCATTGATTCTGAGGTGTTACACTGTTCTTCTCAAGTTCTTTTTTTTTTAATAACAGCTCTCTCAAGTGAAATTTTTAATGAATTATTAATTTTGGAAGCTAGTACATCCTGACCTCTTCCTTTCTATCTCCTTCAGTGTTGCCCTCAAACAAAGACATCTGAGTGCAAGCTGTTGGCTGTTTATTGGTAATGGCTTTTCCTGCTCAGTTTTGTAAAGGCTGGAAAAACTCCCAGTTGCTTCTGTGCCACTTCAGTTTGTTTTCCTTGGACGCCTTGCTTACATTGGGGTAGCCTTCAGTTTTACCAGGGCGGATCAATACTGGATAGGAATGGGAGTCTCTTAGGTTTTTTCCCATGTGTTCTGTAAGGTTTGCACTAATTGCCATCTAACCTAAAATAGTGAGTTTAATGTGCTTTCTTCCATCCTGACAGCTCATTAGTGTATTGTGGTGGTTTGTTTTGTAAACTGAAGGAAATGTTTCTCATAATATGCTTTCTCTGCCTGACGGACCATATTTATTTCAAATGTATCCAGTGATACCTTCATCTTATTATATCTGAAATGTACTCTCATCTCAATTTTTAGCATTCATATTTGTAACAGCAGTGATTTCTCTCAATATTATACTTATCAGGCCTAAGTGCCTTGATGGGACAGGCTCCTGGGACACCTTTTTGGAGCCCCAGACATGATCACTTGGCAGAGGACTATAAAGGCTCTCTTTAATATCTGTGATTGGACAGGTACATGGAATGGATGTTTTGTAAGCAGATAGATGCTCCATCAAGAGGTAAATACTTTGTGTTTCTAAAGGCCTTCTTTTATGTCAAATTGGATACTTCTACTGGCTTTTCCCAGATTCTCAGGAAGGCAAGTTCTGCATCTCCAACATGACGTTTTTGTGCTTAGATGTGGAAGGTCCTTTGTCTCTTTTTTCTCAGTAAGTGAAAATGTATTCACATGTCAAATCTTTCATGTCAGGGAGAATCCAGATTGTGGACTCAAAAGCTTTTCTTGTCATGTTTCTAATTAGGTCTGTGACTCATTCTCATGAATAATATATCAAGCTGCATATTAACATCTAATCCAGCTAAATCATCAATTTATGGCAAACCTTGGCTGCAGCAACTCCAGTAAAAAAAGTCAGAGGCGGCAACATTTTTCCAACAGCTGTTTAAACTTCTGCAGTGTCTCTGGGTACTAAACTCGCAAAGCAAGTGATTAGATTCATGTTGCAGTATATGGGGGTGAATGAATTTGATTAAAATAATAAAAGTAGATTTCTAAAGAGGACTTTGAGGTTAAGGCCAAAAAAGCCCTTTATCCCAGGTACAAATTGTTTTCCTTTATGATCTGAGGAGGAGACTATTTGTCCAAGTTCAGACCAAAGCGCTGTGTATGGTTAGATTAGATTGCTGTTCTTAGTAAGAAACTGGTTTGTTTTCTATCTCTGAGTGCAACAAAAAGGTACCAGCTAATAAATTATTACAATGGTTTTTAGCCTGAAATGAAATCACTTGTGACTTGACCTCAGTCTTGCACGATATTTTGAAGGATTGTCCCAGCTCCCTCATTAGTATGCTGGATGGGACTGTTGTGGATGTAGCTGGTTGTTTTTGTTTGTGATCATGCTGACAGTTATTGTCAAACAGCTTCACTCCATCATGTAGTGTTCATCACCAATTAGTCATCTGACAGGTATAATTTCTCAGTGCTGTGGATCACTATTGTAACTGTAAATTATCTTTGAAAGTGTCTTTAAAATGTCATCTTTTCCTGCTGTTGTCTGTTTTCCATCACCTAGCTCATGATAGGTTGCTGGCACTGCCGTATGCTTCCTTCCCAGTTTATTTTAGACAGAATGATATATTCCTGCCACTCCCTTTCTGCCTTTCCCTGCTGCTCAACTCTTTTCTCCAAAGAACAGGGCACAGGAGGCTGCACTTGGTGGCTACTATGTGCTTGTGCCAGAGCAGGAAGAGAATAGTCTTCATGCCTGGCTTCTCAGTCTTTCCAAATGCTGTTCCACTGCCACATCTGTCGACTTTCACGCAGCAAGGGAGCCTTTGAAAAGGATACAGCTTCGATGTAGCTCCTGTCAGACCACATCAGAATAATCAGCTTTGAGAAAGACAGGTACCATGTGCTCGGCTCTTGGTGCATATGTATCCTCCCCGCTGCATACATGCAGCCATGAGCCAGGGATCCTATCTGCTCTGTAATGGCTCACTGAGGGTCTGTTACAGGCAGCATGAAGTGTGTGACATAGCCATGAAGTAGGAGGATTTTGAGCTTGGCGTAGGGGTCACGGCTGTTCAACTTCCTCTGGCCGGGCTGTCAGGGTTGATCTGATTGTGCGCCAACAGCTGCTGCTGGTGAGGGTTGTGTATGGCAATGGGAGATGTCGAGCTAAGCCTGCTTGTCTGATTTGAATGGAGCAAAACTGGCTTCCAGATAGCACCTGGCAGTAAACAGCAAGTGTGTAGCCAGCGTACGCTCAGTTAAAAAGTTTCAAAGTGAATGACTTGACAATGGACTCTTACCAAAAGATGATGGAACGCAGTGGATGATTTTCATGTGGTTACTTGGAGAGCTAAGTTGACACGCATTTCAAAAATCAAAGACATATTCCCCATAATAATGGGGAAGTAGTAACTGTGATGCCTGTGCCACAGGCAGTTGCATATGAACACGTGCATGGTATGATTGAATTGATAGTATTACTTGGCTGTACCAAGACCATGATTAAATTATAGTAACTTTTCATAGCTTTTAAACAATTTTTGTTTTGTTTTGATTGCCTTGAAGGTTCTGAATAATAGGGAGGATCTCAGGACATATGAAATGGGAGAGTCATTCCTCTGTAACTTTCTGAAAGGTACTCTTATAACAGTATTTATATATTTCTAAAGCAAGGTTAGGAAAAGAAAAAGGATTGAGTACATTTCATGGACTATTCATTTAGAATCAGAGTTTCACCTATGAAAGAAGGATGAGGCTTCTAAATAGCTAATGTGATCCTGTCATAAGTATCAAAAATTAGAATATGCAGGTTGAATATGGGTTCACCAGTCTGCATAGATGTCTGACCTCCATCATACAGTGCTTCTCCCTGTTCTGTCCATATTATTCAAAAAACTGGGTTAATGATGGTTTTTTTAAACCTGTGAATCAGAGTGCTTTATACACCTGACAATCACCTCAGCATCCCTGAAAATTTGCAGTTATGAGCGAGGGCAATCATTTTAAGGATCAAGTGTGGATAACAAAAAAATGCTAAAAATTATTTCCTAAGTGTGGTGGACAGCAGCACAACTTTACTGCTTGTTTGCACACCTGTACAGACTTGATACAACTGTAAAATTTGCCTATAATAAGCCCCAGGTGTTATCACTTAGACAGTATGAGTCAAACTAATTAGAGAGCTGAGAGATTTAGATTGTTCTAGCAATTAAAGACATTCACATGGATTTATGCTCCCTTCAACTTGTAGAGCTTGATGCTGTAGTTCTTTAGCAGGTATCGTTCTTTGCAGTAGAAGTTTTGCATGAGTAGGGGCTGTTTGTTGAGTATTTTTATGTACTTCTAATGAAAACATTCACATTGTTTGCTTGTTGTGCTCTTAAACAAATGGGTGAATCAAGTTCATGAAGCTTAGGAAGAGAAATGGCACTTCCAAGGTTGCCAGCAGTTCTGCATAAACAGCTGGTGACTTCAGTTGATCAACGGCAAAGAAAAAAGTGCATCCCTGTGTTTGGCTCCCACAAAAGGAACAGGATACACTGGTACATCCACAGTTTAAATTAAAAACTGTGTGGCAGTTGAGTTTTCTATTTCAATGGTGTCTTAAACCACATCACATGCTATGTACTACACAGAAATTAGCAAATATATTAGATTATTGTAGTGCTGAACACGAAGGCTAAGATCAGTTTGTTTTGACACAGTGGTGATGACAAATAAGTACTTTCCTTGGAACATGTAAGTAAAACTGCTTTGAATGTACAGATTGAGAACTACATCTTGCTCTGTCTTGTTGTCATTTCAGTTCTGAAATGTATTTTGTTTACATCTTGCTGATTTCTGCCTGGCTCTATAGGCTGAATTGATGCTTTGCTTTTCTTTAACATAGCAATCTATTTTCTTTGTACCATTGTTATATGTGCTGGGCTCTTTTTTTTCCTTATTCTGTCTCTGTAAGCATTTTAGTCTCTTCACTTTGAGTGGCTGATTTAAGGAAATTGAGAGATTAGGATAGCAGACAACTGAGATGAATTGAAGTAGTTCATCTTTGTCAGAAAAATCCTGTCTCTCTCAGCTGTCCCTCTTGCAAGGAAGAGGCGAAACTGGGCAGAGAGCTGAATTTCAGAGGCATGCAATAATTAGGAAGAAGCAAAGTGAGAAAGTGTCTTGAACAAAGCTGGAAAAAATGGGCACCTTTTGGACTGAATTAGGTACATAGAAGCTCCTAATTCCATAAGGAACTGCAGCAGACTATCAATTTACTCTGAATCCATTAACACAGCAGATTTAGAGAGAGAAAATTCTTAGGGGTATGTCAAACTTTTTTCAATTGATGAGAGAAGAATGTTCTTCCCCATTGGAAATAACAAAAACTGGTTTTGGAGAAACAATGTGCAAAGAAGAGAAAGATCTGTATTGTAGCTCAAATGTTTCTCTTTGCTAAAGTGGAATTTAAAAAAAAGGGATGGTTTAAGCTCAACTTGAGAGTTATTAAAAATTAAAATTGAATACAAATTAAAAATTAAAGTTGGATACAAATAAACTAATAGGGGAGAATTAGGAGAGTGAGAATATCATACTTGGTGTTCTTTTTTCCTCGTTTCCTATATTATTAGGACTAAAGAGATTTTCATCAATATTGGTGCTACAAGGTAATGTATTTCAAAGAAGTATCGAGCTGGCCAGGATCAAAGCCACTTGTACATGCAGAGTTTCCAGCAAAGCTGGAAAGAAGCTGTGGGAGGATATGGGTCTGATACAGCCTTGAAAAGGCAGAATAGCCTTCGTTATCTGTAAGAGGCAGAATAGCCAGCATTGATCCCACTTCGGCAGAAGTGGAAGGAATCAAGGTCATAACAAGGTGCGTTCACTTGATCTGCTCAAAACCTGAGACTCTGGGAGAAATGATTGATAACATAAAAGCAAAGAGGCACGCACTTGGTAGCTTGCTCCAGGAAAACAGAAGGCCCGTAAGCATCGAAGGATAGGAGAACTTTTATCAGCTTACTCACTTTGAGGTTTTCAGACTAATCAGGTGAGGTGATGTTCTGGCCCTGAGCAGATATGGTGCCTCCCAGCTTGGCTCTCCTCAGAATGGACTCTCACTCTGCCCTCTGCAGAGGCTTCCACTTTGCTGAAGCAGCCTCTGGATGGCCTCTGAGTCTGGCAGAAGTACAATTTTGTAGGGGTGTGGAGGAGGAAAGGCCCAGGGGAAGGGGAAGATGTTTCAGACGTGTGTAGGTCAGTCTGACAGCTGCTCTGGGAGAGAGGAAAACAAGCAAGTGATGTACGTCAGGTACTGGAAAAGGCTTGTGGTCCAGCCTCTCCTTGGAGTTAGTCACAGATGTGAGCACCCAGACTTCCTCTGATGCAATTCAGGAACAGCCTTTCAGCTGAAAGTGGTGCCTGGAGGAGATTTTTCTTCTCCTGGGTGAAACCAATACACTGTGGGGCATGTTTAGCTGTGCTGTTCCCAGCAGCACTGTCACTGCTCCCAGCCTGTCGGTCAGCAGGAAAGGTCCCCACCTCCTTGGGTAGTGCACTTGGTAGCTAAAACAAGGAAATTTAAGGAATAAACTAAAAACAGTTAATAATGTTTCTTAAATACAGCTGATCAGTTTTGCTAAACTGTGAACATTAGTGGCTGGAAATTTCTTTTGTTTAGAAAAGTACATAATTTCTACAATGCAGTGGGCATTGGAAGGTGTTCTTGCCTGTGGTGGGAAGATTGGAAGTCAGTGATTTTTTAAGGCCCTTTCCAACCCAAACTGCTCTGATTCTGTGATTTGAAGCTCTTTGTTTGTTATCTGCAACTCATTGCTTAGTAGTGCCTTAGCCACAAAGCCAACCTCAGAACATTTTATTTTGCTTTTGTTGCACAATTTCACTATGCAAGACTTGCAAGTCAGCAGCATATGGCACAGCTATATTGTCCTATAAAGAAGGAAATAACTGTGTATGACTTTTATTTGGATGGTGAAAGCTGGAAAAAAAAAAAGTCCCAGGAGTTACTCTTCTCAAACTAAAAGCCAAGGTGTTTGATGTGATGTCAAAGGCTGTTGAAATATGTAATTCATTCCATCTGCTGCCTTTGGTGCATGAGAACAGCACATTGGTGCCAGCGGCATGTGCCTGAAACTGAGAGAGGAAAGCCTTGGCAATCATTTTGTTTGCTCTGCTGCTTGTGAGGGTGCAAGTGAGCCACAATTTCGCTTTTATTTTTAGCCCATGTGTCCCGGTTTGCCTGACAGGCCAAGCTTAGGGGGTTGTGTGCTGCATGCACTTGAGCTTAGGAGGCTTTCCCTGTGTTGCCAATATTGGAATTCTAAAAATTCATATGCATTCACCAAGTTTCAATTGCCATCTGTCTAGGAATTAGGTAGCTCTGGCTTTCTTATTTTGGGCTTAGTATAAGGAATTTTTACTCCTTTTGTTGTTCATTAGCTGGTCCAACCAAGCTAATTCTTAAATAAAGAACAAGGTTTGCAAGAATAACCACCTAATCAACAAGCTTTGGGAGATCAATTTTTAAAGAAATAATTATCATGAAATCATTTCCTGGCCTTTAGGGAAACTTACTCTGGTTTGCTGTAGTTCTTGACCATGTGTTACAGTGACCCAAGAACAGTCAAGTGGAAGTGGAACTTGTAATTTTCCTTCAATATTTTATTGATATAAGTAGCAGCACTTTCCTGAGGGCCTTTTATGTAAAACTTTCAAGTTACTGTTTAATAGAAGGATGAAAAGATTGAATATCAATAAAATGTTCCCTTTTTTCATTTATCAGCCAATTATTAAGGAAATAGAAAATTAAATCCATAATTTGTTATGTTCAGCCTCTTCCCTCTTTCCTGTTTTTTATGCAGAGTGGTGCCTAGAAGCAGTGCTGTCTTCAACCTGTAGCCAAATGGCTTTGTAGATACAGTGAAAGATCATGTAGTGAGAGATCATAAAAGAATTGTGAAAAACCTAGCAGGATCAAAATCTAAAATGCCCAAATGCTTATGGGCAAGAAAATGATTTAATGTAATGGAGAACAAAGTAAAACAACTGCTGGTTTACTGTATTTTATTTTTTTTCCCCCTGTTGTTGTCCTCTACTGAGGAGAAATAATATCCTAAACAATATTTGTACTCAAATATAAGCATACAAATAGTCTCACAGGATTCAAGCTTGCTGCAACCTTCAGCAATTGTAAGCATTGAGGCCAAATCCACCATGGTGCTTGAATCTAAATTTTGGAAGGAGAGTTTAATAGCACTTCATGGGTAATTGGGAGGTTTTAATCTGAAGCCTTCAAAGCCATTTTGGCTTTTGTCATCGAGGGGATGGCCTCTGATTGTCATCTAGTGTTGTGTCATCATGCATCCCAGTATCGTTCGTTCATGACTGACGTAGTTCTCCTCTATGCATTGCTAATGAAATTATAATTGAGCCAAAAGCATGCATGTGCAAAGTTTTCGTATTCTGCTGCATCCTTTGTGTGCTCTAAACAGACCTGATGTAGGCCTGTAGTAATATGTATTTAGACCCTGATGGTGTGCACTAGCCAAGCTCTCACTCGGAGCTCGGGGGGCCGAGAAGAGGCTCTCAGAAAAAGAGCTACCGAATATCACCAGAAGAAGTGAAGACCAGGGGCTGGAGGGAAAAGAGTCTGTCAACAAAGAAGAGGCTATATCCTCCAGCATATCCTCTCAAAAGCTTTAAAAAAGAACTAAATAACACCTGAAGAGGTGAGCAACCGGGGACTAAGAAAAAAAAAACCCAAAAAGAAAAAACTAACTTAAAGGTCTTGGAAAGAAATGGAGTGAGAAAAAAAGAATAATTTGTTATTTATTAAAATATAGTTAAAAGAAGATTAAAAATATATTAAATATAGTTTGGCTAGTGCAAAAAGAAAAAGGGGGAATTGTAGTAATATGGATGTAAACCCTGATGGTGTGCACTAGCCAAGCTCTCACTCAGGACTGAACTCAACACTCGAACTCAATTGTTATTCAAATAGAGTTCAGGCCACCTCAACCTAAAGTGCTCGTTAACCTCCTACAAACAGCTGTAGCTGCAGGGCGGGCACAAGCCCTACAAATCTAGCCCTGGGAGGAGCCGAGGAGGAGGTGGTTGTTCCTGGTTGCTGTGTGCTACTGGAGCTCTGCTCTGAGAAATCATAATCCAAGACTCAGAAGACTGCGAGCTCCGGCACATAGGCCCCTGTAAATATAAACTCCCTGAGGTGATACTTGTATACAGAATGAAATTGGTTCCTGCTCTCTAGGTGGATTGTTAATTGAAATAAACCAATACTAGTGCACGTCTAACACTGGGCAGCTGGTATGCAGACACCTTTGCCACTGGGACACTGCACCAGAGTTACTGGGAGAGAAGTGAAGATGCATTTTTCTAATGGCAAATTTGTGGGAAATGTAACCAGTGTACTGTTTTACTAGAGCTTGTACAAACTAAACACTGCTGCTACTGCACAGTACTGATGCATTGATGGCAATTGCATTATTCACACAAGTAATTCAAGTTTGAAAAGTGAGGAATTTCAACTAGGAAAGTTAATACAGGCTTTTTCAGAAAAGTTTTCAAAGCTTCTCTTAAATAAGGTCCTGGAAGGGAGAGTCATGCCAAAACCCACAGGTTTTTGCACAAAGTTGTTTTCCTGATCTTCATTTTGAGGTGCGCTTGGTGGGAGAATGAATAAGTTTTCATCTCTAGGTCCTCATGAAAGCAGAAGCCCAAGGGTAAAGTGGGAAGGAAAACTGAACCACTGACATTTATTTCATTGTTTGAACCTAGAGGCAATATTTGGATTGCACATACTATGTTTATAGTGTGGAATCAATTTTAATAAATTAGGAAACTATCACAGGTGAAGAGGTGAGGTTGTGTATCAGGAGGGAAGAATAATATTGAAAACTTATGCAGATTAGTTTCCTCTGGTTTTTTCCCCATTTAAAAAGCTTTAGTTATCTGTAGGCACAGAGTAAAAGACACCTGAAAACACCCCTTACAAGTACATAAGTTTTGAATTATTTGATTCTCATTATTTTTAAAATGCATAGATTATTTCATAGAACAAGGTAATTAAAATTATAGGTTGGCACACTGAAGACACAAATAGACTTACAGTTTGAACTCATTTATTTGAGAAAACCCACCTTTACTGTTTACCTATATATATGTTTTAGATATATATATATAATATATATGTTAAATATATATGTAAATGTATATATGTTATTCTTGTATTTGTCATATACTTACTGTGATTAGTATAATAGATAGTGTTGAAATTATGTGAACTTAATTTCATACTCTTACTCTAATAAAGGATTGGCTAGAGTTAAAAAAACCCCGAACAAACAGCAACAAACCACAAAAAATCAACTCTTTGCACCCATAGTTTTGGGCTTTATTCACTCATGATCTGACAAAATGTTGTGGGATTCTGAAGACAAAATTTAGTCTATTGTTTCCTATAAATAGTTAGATTTGCTTGAGTGTCTTTAACAACATCTTAATATCTTTGAAGAAATAAACCCCACAATCTTTTTCTAGAATAGAGGGAACTCTTGGAGTTAAGGGAGGCCTATTTTCTGCCTGAATTGGTTAATTAGTATCAAAGTGCTTAGAAATTATAACATTTTTAAAACATGGGAGTAATGCTTTAAATTTTTTTTTAGCTCAGGCAATTCAAGCCACAGCACCTCATTTAATTGCTATGGGAGCACTGGAGTAAAAAAAGAACACGACAACAATAACAACAAAAAAACCAAACAAAAAACAAACAAACAAAAACAAAAAAAACCAACCCCAAAACAACAACCTGTCTTTGGGAAGAAATCTCTTAATTCAGGTATCTCTGTAATAGTGTGGACGCTATTGGGATACTGGAACCGGCTTTAAAGGAGCTGTGAGAGCCTTTCTTTGGCCACCTGCCTTCCCTGTGAAGGAGTGGGATAACTTTGGTCCAGACCTTCCCTGGCTGCGGGATTCCCAGGGGCTGCCGAGGGGGGGTGTGGCAGGAATGTGAAGGGAGTAGATCAGTTATCCTCTTCTGTCACAGGCAGAAATGGTAGATATTCTTATAGGTTTGTACTATAGATTGAGTTTTGTGCCATGTGTGAGCAGCTGACAGAGTGTGAATCACCAGAAAACTGTCCTACACATTTATTTTATTATAAGAGGTTGTACTCTTGAAGCTAAATGTAAATAATGTAAATAACTTGTATTTCACAGTTGTTTGGCATGGGGGGTTTGTTTGCCTTTTTACCCTTGGGAATATAGCCATTATTTCAAATTAATACATTGACTTATGAGCTGCAGATTTTTCTATTCAATGTTTGGTACAATGCTTACCAAAATTATTTTCAGATCTTAGAAATAATCTACTCAAAATGTCAATCTCTTCTAATATTTATCTAGCCTTACTGTTACTAGAACTATTTTTTGTGAAATAATAGACTTCAAATAGAAATCCCAGATGTACTCTCTGAATCCATAAATTGCTCATTGTGAAGAAAATACATTTTTTTTCTCTGAAAATGATGGATTTCTGGAACATAATGGCTTGTGCTGCTGTTATAGTTAAATTTTCTTTGAAATTACTGCATTTCATACTGTTTATAAAGTAGGCACAGCCTCCATAAGGCTAGACAGAAAGAATAGTGCACATATACAACTGAAATAGGGCAGCTGTAAAGAATTCTGATGTTACACGGCCCTTGTGTTTACTTTTATTACTTTTATTCTGAAATGGAGTAAAAAATGCTGAATGCTCCCTTTTGTGGAGTCTACGACATAGACACGATTAACATAAACTTGAGCATTAACACTCTTTGCTGTTATCTCTTCACATACACAAGTAAAAAATAACCAAAGTGCAGATGCTATTTTGTTTACCTCCTACAATAAAGACTCAAAAATAGGATTGAATGCAGTTATCTGCAATGACACATGTGAGAAAAGGTATTTGTTTTGAGCTAGACACTGAAAAGACTGATTTTATAAGAAGGGCAATTGTGAGAATTGTGAATTGCAGAGACAGTGGCTTCATCCTCTTCACAGGTAACCTTGACTTATTTTTCTTTATTAAGAAATTAGATGGTTGCTGAGCTGAACTGCTCCTGGCTCTTGCAAGGGACTTACTTGTTAATGGTCAGAGAGATTTCACTGTCAGGCAAATGAGCAGGATGAAGGATTTCATGATAGCTCCCAAGATATCTGAGCTCACGCCCAACATGCGTGTGTTGGTAAAAGCTGAAGTTATCTCCTTTCTCTCACTGTTCAAGAGGTGTGGAATTTGGATTATTCATATATCATGTGATGTTTTAAATAATTTTCATTGTAGTCTCTAATTCCCACGCTGTGCTGTACCAGTGCTTTCCCGAATCGTTTGTAGGGAGCTCTACATCTACTGCAGCAGCTTCATTCACTTTGTTCTTATAAAAAAAAAAAATCAGTAAAACTCAAGTTGTCTTCATGTGTGTTCTAGGGGAAAGTGTGATCTGGAGAGGTTGCAATAGAGGTAATGGACACTAAACTGATTATTAGGTTTTGAGGTGTTTTAGGGTGGTGACAAATGGGTGTGTGCTCCTGGAGTACTTGCACCATTATGGATCAACCTCAAATAGTGATGAGTGTTGGAGTGATGAGTGTTACGTGTCAGAGCAAAGCAAGAGAGGTGTGTGGTGAAGAGGGAAGGTGACTCTTAAGCCTTCCATGGATGTTAGCCTTTGTTTCAGAACTTGAAAGTTGTGATTCGTTTAGGGTGAGGTTTCTTGGGGCTGATGGAGCACATACTGTGAGGGACATCTCCACATTGCAGCCTGGTTTTAAACCACCCTTTTCACCAGTAGAGGTGAAAGCTTCATTTGTATGAGCCACATAACACAGTGCAGGACTGCACCACCTTGTAGTAACTTCTGAAATGTGTTAGTGTATACAACCCTTCACCCCTGGAAGGTGAATTATTAAAGTGAACTTCAGAGTTCAGGCATGCTTTACCCTAAAATGCAAGACCTAGGTATTTCAAAACAGGGCATTAAGGCTTCAGGAAGAACTTCTAGTTCATTTAGGAGGAACTCAACTATCTATGGAACAAATTCTAAAACCTCCAAGAACATAATTTAGTTATCAGAGAAATCTGATAGTAAACAATACTGTTCTTTCTAGTAACCTTATTTTTTGGTCATGTCATTTATTATCTTCTTTGTATATGAAAAGAATTGTTCAGGATCGTGGCTATATATAAAGGAAGGGGAGGAGACAAAAAATTAATTCTTGCATCTCTTCTCTTTACTCCAGTAAATTTGGCGACTCAGTTTTGTTAATTGCTTATACTGAAGTATAATGAAAAGTATTTAGCTTTTCTCTCTGATTCCCATAAAACTGCAAATCTGTGGGGATAGTGTGAATTTCACAAAAAATATGTCTTACTCGAACATAGTTTTTTCTCAGAATAGCTTTTATAGGTTTCCTGTTACACATCTATCTGATAGAGTTATTTTTTTGTGTATATACCTTATTTAGTATATGAAAAAATGATAACTGATTTTCCAGTGCATTCTGACAAGGAAAGCACTCAGTATTGAAGAACTTTGTAAGAGGAGTATTTGCTGATGGACAGTGACAAGAAAGAAACAGAAAATCAGTGTTTGAACTTTATCTGTAAGAGAGAATAATCTTTGGAACATACTGTCAGAAGTAAGTGGTTGTTTTTCTGGTTTTGGTGTGTCTTCATGAGAAGTGCTGGCATCTTGAGGAAGATAATCTTGATAAATGTAACTTACTGGATCTAGTGAGGGAAAGGTAGCTAAGTGAAAGTGCAGTGGTTGGTAATACACAAGAAATCAAATTACGTAATGAAATTATCTCATTTCAAAGGCCCTAAATTTCTGCAGCTCTGAGGTCAAACACTTTTAGCTCAGGAAAAAAAATAGAAAATCATGTGCAAACATGTTTTTATAAATGCCTGCCATGTTTTTTCTAATCTATTTCCTTTATCTTTAATATTTGAATGCTTGACTTAGTACTGCAGTGTTGTCATTTGTGTTTTGATGGAGTGCTGGTGGCAAATCCATAAGACACATGGCAACACATGAGAGCTTGGTAAGTCTGTTCTACACATTCTTCTGCATAGAATCATTTAGGTTGGAAAAGATTGAGCACAATCCTTAACCTAAAAGGTCCATCACTAAACTAGGTCTCTTAAGTACCATACATACATGCCTTTTAAGCACCTTGGCCCATGAAAAAGCATTCTTAAGGGCTTAGGAGAATCAAAAGGCACACCACTGTCTGCTGAGCTTTGTCTTGTATTTAAAAGGTCGTCTGGTCTCCTTTTACATTACAGGTTTGCCCTTTTGCAATCAGAGTTAATTGTTACACATAGTGGTGTATCTTTATCTTTTACATATGTTCTCATAATATTACATTAGTAATTCTATGGAAATACTATGCAAAGTCATCTGTATGTGCCTTTGGAGTGTTGAAAAACTTAAGTAGGCTGAATTAACAATGAAACTATCTTCTTTTGTGGCATCATGCTTGTTTGACTCAGTACTTTCCTCATTTCTGTTGAAGTGAAAGATCCTGGAGCAGTTTCAGGGCAACTTGTGCATGAATGCCTATTTTCTTCAGCCTATCATTCTTTCTATTGTTTAGTACCTGGCTTTGTGTTCCTTTTAGATTTTAATGTATCATCTTAGTTCTTTCCTCCCCCTCTGCAGTCTTTCACAAATAATTGAAGCAAACGTGATAGGGTTTTGGCGGACCATCTGTTATGTTTGGTATCCGTCCCCAACAAAGACAGAGTGGTCTCATGATAAACAAGTGGTTTAAGGACTTTATGTTCCTAAACCTTGGGAAAAACAGCTTTTTCCTTTCTTTCCATTCCAAATGTGTTGGCTGGATAACATAATCACTTTTAACATTTCAGTAATCGTGACAATTATGTCAGAAGTTCTGAGTAAATGAAATGTGTGATGATCAAAACCCCGAGCCTCATGATATTAGATACTCACAGTTCAAGTCTTTGTGATTTAGTGACTTTTCTGGATAAAGTGAAGGGTGTTTGAAGTGAAGCAGGAGAGTTTTCACAGTAAACAACTCTTCTGCAACCAGCTTTCTGGTTTTAGAAACTTCACCAGTTACGTGCAAGAACAGGTGTACTTTCCAATTGCTGTCTGAAAATATATTTTGTTATCAATGCAAGTGATACTCCTGGGGGTTTTGCATTTTTGTTATTGTTAAATAAAGCTTTAACACTTTAAATAAATGCTGTTAAGTCTTTACTTAGCGTTTAAAAAATTTTTTCATTTGTCAAAAAGAAAAATTAATGTACTTTGAAATTGCTGTGGCAAGCTTTTGGGTTTATTTTGAAAGTTTGAGTTTGCATCATTAACCTCATCCTTCTCCTCAGAATCATTACATTACAAACAGGGCAGTTGACCCCAGCTCTGATGGGATGATTGCTCAGGTAAGGAAATATTATGTGGCATTTCCACAGGACTTGTAGCCAAGCCAGAAAAGAAGCTTTAATCTTCGTGTTCCTCTACTCGCACTGGGAATCAGGCACAGGGCAGGTTGTGCAGCTTTATCTCGCCATGGAGGTAGAAGATAGGTTTGAAATTTCAAGTCATTTTTGTACTCTTCATCCTGAGTTTCAGTTTGTGCTTAAGAACTTCATTTTACAGTCTGTAGAGAAAATGACATTCTCCATAAGTCACTACTAGAGCTCAGGGGTGACAAATGGGAAAATCTCCACAGGTTTTCTCTCTGAATCTTCCAACTCCCAGTTCTTATTACTCTGTTGCTTCTGAACGCATGTCCTGTATCAAGGGAAGGGAAGTGGATGCCTGAAACTTGTGAAAATTACTGAATGGGTTGCATGTTATATAAAACATATGTTTGATTTTATGGCATAAACCACAAATTTGGCAGCCACCCACAGACTAGTAAAGCTTAAAAACTTTATTTTGCTAATTAACTATAAAGATCCCATGGTATTTACAACACCCTCTGTAAAAAGATGGGTCATTAGGAATGTCACTGCAATTTAGACATTGGAAGAGAAAGATTTCAAGTGTGACCTGCTGAGCATATTATCCAATTTCACCTTACATTAGTGTTTGTGGCAAGGCAGTATCTGCTTCTCTCCTTGTAACATGAGTTCTATTCCTGAGGTCTGCTTTACTTGTCATATTCTTAGTGCACGCTGTTTTCTGTTTACTTGCCATGAATATTTCTCAAAGGTATTTGGAACATGCTCATCATTGAGGAATATGTGTGACTTCATGCTTGGAATGCTCTGATTTTCACACATACTCCGTCTCATTTCTCCTATAGAATTGCAACCCTGCCATGCATTCCCTTTGGTAAGAACATCAGCTATAGACGAGTTATTCTCTTGGTTTGAATAAGTCTCTAAACACCATGTGAGTCCTCCTTTTACAACTCCAAGTTCTCTTAACTTTTTTATAAGCCCTTGGTACTTGGTCATTCTATAGCTTTTGGTAGGATCCTCAGCTGCATTTCTGTCACTTTGCATCTCTGTACGTGCAAAGCAATTCTTAAACTGATCTATCCATCCACCCAAGCCACCATGACTCGTTTTAACACCTCCTGATGAACTGCAAATGTAGAACAGACACTTTATAGGGCTGAAGCTTCTCTTGGCCTCTCTAAAAATCTTCATGGAGCATTTTATTGGCTCTGCTGAGTGCTGTTGTAGCTTAATACATTGTTCTGGGACATGTCTCGTCCCAGCTTAGGGTGAGTTTGTCACTGAAGCAACGTATTGTTTACTGATGCTTGGCATTGCTAAGTAACACAAAAACTAAAGTCTAAATAATTTAACCACAACAGCAGGTGCCATGAGACTCACTGCATTTTTTTCAAATCCATTTCTAGAACTGACACGTCACCTTAAAAACATGGTGGGTTTTTTTCTTTCCCTCAGAACAATGTTATATCTAAGCTGTGCCCTCAGCTTGCCAATCTAATATGCTTCTCTTGTTTCTTCAGAGAATAGGTCAAACCAACACCTGCAGGAAAGTCTCTTTAGATTTGTCAGAAAGTATACAACAATCAGTTTCACTTTCCAGTTGATTTCTTGTATTGATTGTATTATTGCAGTATAACACCCCGAATCTAACACTTTGTGCTCCTTTTCAGGGGACTCTTCTAAGAATAAAAGCTCCTTTTATTTTTCATTCTAAGTCTAATGAGCAGCAATATTTCTAAAACTTTTGAACACATGCAAAATTATGCCCAGATTTATACTGCGAGGGCAGAAAAATTTTTCTTTTGTTGCTCAACAGTAGTTCAAAGGACATTGAAATTACGTGTAAGTTATGATAGTATCACAACTTACATGAAACTTATAAATTGGCTTTTGATTTTCATGTGTATCCCTCAGCATGCGAAAAGGCAAATTTTTTTCCCTTTTAGATCAGACCAACTCTTATTTTGTAGCATCTGTGATCATGGCGAGCTTTTACAGGAATTTATCTATAATGGAGACCTGAGAATGCTTTTCTTATTTAGTCAAAGTTAATTAGGTTATGGCTAAAGTTGTTTGCTATTGTATGAAATGTGCCTATCATAATCTCTAGGCACATGTACATAAATTAATACATAAAAATGACCTCGTTGCAAATAAGAGAACTTGCCAAACTTCCCTTTGCTTCTGCAGCCCTCCCTCAGGCAAAAGCCTGAATAAATAGATAAACCCTGCAGCATGCCCTGAAGGCTTGTAAGTGTGGACTCTGCCAGACTGATGGGGTGAGGGAGTTTGAGAGAACCTTGCCACTGGGCTCTGTATTTAGGGCTGTTGGTGAGAGTAGATCAGCTCACCTCGATTTCAGGAACAGGACAGAGAACAATTTAATGTTTCATGAATTCATAACTCTAGGCAGCACTGAAAAAATGTTTTACACCATTAAAATGTGATGCTTCTGTAGGATTTGTAAATTTAATTTATTTTTTTGCTGCTAATGGCCTGGCTGTCAGAGTACCCAGCCTTTCTGAAACTTTTTTTCCACCTGAAATAGCAACTTTGCATTTTGGGAAAATGTCATCAGGCCCAAATATAGAAAGGTGATGACTGCTTTGCAAAATCAACATAATTTTAAACTTCAAGCCTATATGTGGCATTTATGATTGAGTATTAGCATAAAAGAGAAACCAAACAAAACCCTTATGGTTATTTCCCCTGCTAGGATAGAGCGCTCCAGTGCTAAAGTAGCAAAAGGAAACGGAGCTCTTAAGAGTTGAAACATGAAAAAACATGCAAGTTTGTTTTTGTTTTGGCTTGATATCTTCGCGAAGAAAAAGTAAAAAAATAGAGCTCAACTCTTGGAATTAATCATAGTAGCAAAAAAAAAAAAAGAAAAAAAATCAATTCTGTGCTTGCCATAAACTGCCTATGGTCCACATTTTCAGTTTTAATTAGATTTTTTTTCATGTTGTTGGCTTGGTACCTAGCAGAAGGCGAGGAAGGAATGTGATATGGGAGACCCTTGCTGCACTGATTAAAAACTCAAATAAAATTTTTATTTGAATAAAATATCATATGGCAATATTATGGTACTTATGTTGAGTGAGGAAATGGAAATAGAGTAATCACTCATTAGTATAAATACGTTCTTAATGAACTGAGGGGGCAGCAACTAAAGTAAAGCATAAGGAAAGGAAGAAAGCCAGTGGAAAGCAATCCTTGAGCAATTTAAACATGACCTGTTGGATGTGTCTGCTGTGTGGCAAACAGTCTCTTGTGCTTTTGAGTCTAGTGGTACGTCCTGTGACAATTGCCAGGGAAAGCTTATTGACGGAACACAATTCCATTAGTTTATCCCAGTTATTATTAAAGTTAATACAACTTAGTATCTTTCAAATATGTATACAGATATTTATTGCAATGCAGTCTGCTGATGGAAAAAATAGAAATACCTAGAATAATAATGAGAGCTTAATAAAGAAAATTTAAATCAGAAAATGTTTTGCATTGAAAGCAATAGGAGACCTACTGATTTCACTTGTTTAGGGACAGGTTCTTTGTGGATGGTTTCTATGCCTTTTGAGCTATTTTTGTGCATAGTATCTTAGAGGAAATTGGATTTCATTTGTTTATTCAGGGCCACATATTTGGTACAAAAGTGTTTAAAATGGAAACTTTCAATGGTTTCTTGAAACGCTCACCATGGTGGGCCACCTGGTATTTGGAGCATATGTTTGAAACAAAACAATAATTTTATTCTAGTTTATTACTATTAGAAAACACCTCAATTCTTTAGTTTCCCTTGTGCACATGGCAGAAAGAACAGCACTTTTTGAGCCCCAGAATATGACCACAGTAGGACAAGTACTCCTGGGTTTTGAAAAGCAGAGCTTCTAAGAGGCAGTCACAAAAGATCATTTCTTCCACAGGCTTAGGATGAAAACAACGGGTGAGTATTGAGATGTGGAAAGTATAATTCAAAGCTCAGCCTCATTTTTAAGATGAGGGAATGAGTAAATCATTGGTAACAGAAGGAGATAAGCCATTAGTGCTTCCAAAGTGAGCAATGCACTTTTCTCAGTTGGTGTAAAATCTAATGTAGCACTTATTTGGCACAAAGAAATGGCAAAGTACTGTCTTGGTATTTCTGAGCAAGCTAAAAGGTGGAAAGCAGTTTATCCCTAATTAAGCAATACAGAGTTAGTAATGAAGTGCAAATTATTTTAAGGGCTAGCTATATGACTTTCTTATGGAAGTTTAATTTGGATATCCCAAATATGCTAGAAACACCTGAGCAGTCCTGTCACGGATTTTTGTGCCCCTACTTGTCTTTATGTGATCTACAATTCAATATTGAGGCCTTTTTTTCCCTAGATTTTGAGCTTTTTTTAAGTCCTGTTGTGTTCTGTTGGAGCAAATGAATCCTATCTCAGGGTGAATTGACTTCGTTGCTGTCTTTAAAGTTTCTCTACGTCTCTCTGGTGAGTGTCTGTAGCGTTACATTGAAATAGGAGTTTTACATGCAAATATGACATATAGTTGTGTTTGTGGTATATTTTTATTCATAAATCAACAGAGTAGGCTTATAATGCTCTTCATAGTCCTAAGAGAATTTTTCATTTGTGTAAAATACTCCATTTCAAAACATGGATTGTTTTAAATGACCTTAGAAGCTTGAAATGGATTCCATTCTACATTTCTTACCTTCCAAGTGAAAAAGCTTTTTATTGTTCTCAAAAATGGCAAGATTTGGTATCAAGCTATGAAGAATGATAGTGGTACACTGATTCATATATTAATGCCTTTCATACTCTCCTGTCAAATAGGAGACGAATAATGCATGAATACATGTCTTCAGGTTCAGTTTCAGAATATAACCATTTTCAGAACAAATTCTGATTTGCTTTCATAAATAGCATTGAATATGGTGAGTATATATGCAGTTTCTCCAACACAATAATATCTTGAACTGTATTCAATATTTATTCTAATATTTTGAACTCAATATTCAGTATTCAGTAATCCAAACCATAAAATACTAGCGTGGATTTGCCCTGCTGTCTGTTTTGGAAGCTTATGTTGATTCTATTCTCTTATTTTTCTGTAGAGGATTGTTTTAAAATCTTTCCTTGAAAGTCTTTCTGTTTTCATAGGCTAAAACCTCCCTCTTCACACAAGACCTCAAATATATAGGGATCATGATACTTCAGCTGCAATAGTTCAGCAGAATGTTGGTGTGCCCAAAGGTATTTGTAATGAATGTGAGGAAGTAATAGGTGCAATTCGCTTTGTGCTTGCTGTTACTGAACTACTGCACCAATTTAATGTCACAAGGCTACAGGGTAATGAATCAGATGGACTTTTCCAGGTTTTGTAGAATGCTTTACATACAGCTTTGAAAAGTGGCTCTGACAACCAAGGAGAAAATTCATTAAAGCCATTTTACACATCCTCCTTCCTCCCACTGCTGCCCTATCCTTCTTTCCCCACCCTCTGCAAAAAAAAAAAAAAAAGCCAAACACAACCATAAACCAAAACCAAACAGACCCCTCAAACAAATCAAACAAAAAACCAAACTCCAACTCAAACCCAGAAACCATCACAGCCCAAGAACCCTCGCCCCAGTTATGTGGGAAGGCATCCTTAAGGTTTTGGTGTCTGCAAATTGAAGTAGCATTAAACAGCCTGGAAGGAAAGAGAACAAACAAACAGTTCATCTGCACAGAGAGAATGTGTCTGTGAGTAAGTAATTTAGTTTATAGTGTGAAAGAAAGAAAGTGACTGAACAGTAATTAGTTTACTGTATTGTTTGTAATAATGTTGTATGATTAACAGAGCATAAATGGAAGAAGATGAGTGAGGGATTTTGCATTAGTGCTGTGGATTGCCTCAGCTTGGATATAAACATGAGAGGATTATCTCTTTATTAACACGTCTGTTGGCAAAAGATGAAATATTTCTGGTGTTGCTCTGTATAACTTCCAATTTTACAAAAAAGGCAATGAAATACTCCTTTTCCAAGGGTCAAATTTAGCAAAGGAAGAACAGAAATCTACTTTCCTGGGCAATGACACCTGGGTCTGTGACAAGAGAGGAATACTGCTGATGGGTTTTTTTTTAGTAGTGGCCAGGCTACTGCTCAGCCTAGGAGGAATAGGATATTTTCATGTTTTAGGGTGAATGCTGTGGCAAATTGCACTAGGTAAGTAGATTAAAAAACTTGCTGAGAGCTAGTCAATGCCCCTTGCACATGAAACTTTAAAAAATGTATATGTTTTAAATTCTTTGAAAGGATTTTAAAATTTAAATTTAAAGCTGAAAACTCAGACTTGGACACTTTTAATATTTGACTGTATTTCTTATTTTTCAGTAACAAATCCTGTTTAGTGCTAACACTTTCTGCAGAAATTTGCCTATTGTCAGAAAGCTAAATAAAAAAAGGAATGTCCAACCAGGATGATACTATATTTTGCATCTCAGAGAGCTCAATATTACTGAATAGCAAGGAAACTGGTGACCTGAGACATTAAAGTGGCTTTGTAAGCTTCTAGCTGAAGAGCCAACAGAGAGGAAAGTCACAGAATCATTCTGGCAGGAAGGGACCTTGCCAACATCCTGCTCAAAGTAGGTCAGCTATGAGGATCCATCTGAGTTTTGTCCAGCTGGGTTTTGAAAGCTGCTGAGGATGGAGGTTGCACAACCTCTTTGGGCTCCTGCTTCTCTGCTTAATTATTTTTGTAGTGACTCTTTTCCCCTTGTACCGTCAGAGTAATTTTTTTCAATTAGTGCCTGCTGTCTCTCATTTTCCTGTCGTGCATCATCACAGACTTTATCTGCTTGACAGTCCCCTAGTACTGGAGAGCTACTGCTAGGTCCCTCACAAAGCTTTCTTTTTCTTCCAAATCCAGCGAGCCAAGTTGCCTTAGTATCTTTTCAAAGGACAAGTGCTTTTATGCACTGTTTTTACTTTATTGCTATCATTAATTTGCTGGTTCTGGAGGGTCCAGTACTGGCTGCAGTAGGTACAGACAGTCTGGCTACTAGAACAGAGTAAAGAGGAATAATTTCTTCCCTTGAACAACGAGCTGTGCTTCTGTTGACACAGCCCAGGATGCTGTCAGCCTTCACTGCTGCCAGGACAGACTGTCCATGTGTGTATTGTGCCGTCCACCAGGCCACTCCCTTCCTTTCCTTTTTAGCAGAACCGTTCTCCAGCCAATCTTTCCTCAATCTGTACTGTTGCTGGTAGTCTCACCCAAGGGAAGGGTTTGGCATTCATCCTTGAGTTTCATTATGCTGGTAGATCTTTCCACCTTGTCTAAGTCCCCTGGAATTTACTTTTTTTCTGCATGGCCAAGATCAGCGTTTGTGGAGGTTTTGTCTGTTTGTGTGCATGGGAGTGAAATCTTACTGCCTGGTTTTTAGGAAACCACGGAGAGTGGCTGAGGTAATAACCACCGGTGGTCAACAGATGTAACAAGCAGGTTTGCAGCACTTCTCTGTATCAAATACTACTCAGCTTCTCTCTGGTGGTGGGGTTTTGTGGTAGAGTGGATGGTAACAGTGCTCTCTCCCTCGTGACTTTCTATCTGCAGAAGATGGTGGCTGCTGCAGAACAGCTGTTCTTTGCCTTCAAGTGAGATCCATTCCTTCCCCAGAAGGGGAGTAGCTTTGGGGTTAGTCTGAGTACTTGTATGAGATTTCCATGCTTTCCCACACCTTTCCCCTTTCCAAAGGAGAAATAAGGAAAAGGAGTCTGTTAACCATGAGCTTCATATTGGTCACACAGGTAACAAATCTCCCAGATACAGGAAACATGCTGAATAACCAGCCCTGAATTCTGAGGGGAAATTTCTGTTTAGGGAATGGCCACACCATGTTTTGAGGACAGCAGAGAGTAACAGACTTGAGAGTGTATAAATTAGTAGTCTTGCATAAGGAAAGATAACATGCTAGTTATTTATAGTTCTAACAAAAATTCTGTTATTATAAGAGGCTGTGCTTCTTCCATGCATTTAAACTGTGTGATAAGTAAGAGTTCTTTTGTACCAGATGGTCTAAAGTACGTGATACATCGTGTTAGAAGGGAAAGTCAAGCCATGTACTTGCTTTTAACCTCTGATACAATAGGTGTTGTCCTTTGGAATGCACCAGGAAGCACCTCTTTAACGCCACGGTGAGGGTGAGTCAGCTCACCGTGCAGGTTTTCTTTGTCCTCATCATCCTTTTTGACTTCTGAAATGGAAGTTACTTCTGCAAGGTCTTCTTAGAGTTTTTTCACCAACTTGTAGATGCCTGCTGCCAGAGATACTGCAGAGCTCAGTAAGTTTGGTTACATTCCTGAAATCCCCTCAGTTATTACATGGGATAAGTTGAGCGCAGTACACCTGCAAACACATAGAACACAGCTCACTCACTGCAACAATGAACCGTGCTACAATGCAGGCTGAAGAATATGTTTTTAGAATTCTTTTAGGTACTGTTTGTATGGGGTTTAAAGGGTCAAGGGTAGTTTTATCTGAATGAAAGTATCATGACATTACACAGAAAAGTGCTTGGTCGTTTAAAAATTCATATCATGGATAAATGCCTTTAATGTCCAAGATGCAAATATTCAATCAGACCCTGATCTCTTGACTCTTCAACATCGTCACTAAAACTTTTTTTTTCTGCTAGCCATTTTTTCCTTTAAAACTGAAGAAGAGTCTTTTACTGAGCTGTCAAAGCTGCACCATTTTTTTTGTTGTGTGTCAAGTGACATTGTGTTTCTGTCTTTGTATGCAAAGAAGTCACTTTGCAGTGATATGTAAAAGACTGCAAAACTTTGGGCTCTGTGTTTAATACAGTTCATATTCTCCAACTAACTGAGGATGGGGATGAAAAACACCAATATCCACAGTGTAGAGAATATCTTACCTGCCGTTAACAGCTGAGATGACCTAGTGATTGTTAATGAGGGTCATTGTATGAAAACAAAGTTTGCAAAGTCTTGAGACAGATGCACTATTTCCACCTTCAAAAGCTGAAGGCTATTGAAGTGATAAGAGTTGAGTGGATACTCAATATGCTCAAATCTGTTGTAGAGATTAAGCTTTTCCCTCTAATTGATAGTCTAGTCCACCACAAAAGAGAGGAGCTCTTCAAGATGGTGTCAGGGGGGCATAGGGTGTTGTTGGCACAGTTGCCCCAAATCTGCACTCTCAAATCTACTACTCAGCTTCAGACTAAATGTGGCTTTTGGCTTAAGACACATTTTGTTCTTGGAGTCCTTTATGAGCTCGTTACATGTCTTGCACTCATCTGACTGAATTCCATGCATTGTGTACCGGTACAACTCCCAGAAGTTTCAGAGGGAGCGGAAGCATATGCTTCTTGTGAAGGTGGTGTAGATTCGGCGGGGAATGAGAACCCCAGCTCCAGTGCCATAATAGTTTAGAGTGTAAGGAAAAACATCACATCTGGCTAACATTTCAGATGCAAGTAATTTTAAATAGATTTTGCAGAGATATGAGAGCTAACTTGCTTCTGGAGTAAAACACATGACATGGGATAACCAGGATCTGTTGGATGAGGTGGAGATGTGTTGATATCTGTTGTGTATGTCCTAATGAAGGTGAGAATTTTTTTTTTCCTTTGGCTGCTCAGATGTTTATACTCCATATAATTGCATGTTGTTGTCTTCTTGAGGGCTTCATGTTGTCAGATAATCTCGAGGAAGGAGAAAAAGCTATAGAAATGTCAGTGGGCAAGTCCCTCCCAGAGAAGCAAGGTGGTTTTCAGTGAGAGATTAACTGGGTCTTAGGCTGAAGCAAGTACATCTTTAGGTAAGAAGGATGTAAATTCTGGCCCTGCCTTGGCATGTATAACTCTGCTGTTTTGTGTGGATATCCAATGCTGGTGATGCAGCTCTGTCCACAGCTCAGGGCATGGTGTCCCTTGGCTTTTGCTGCCCATCTGCAGCACTCAAGGGGAAGTGCTCGGGCACCTCCACTGACTTGTCTCCCTTATTCACGTGTGTGCTCTGAGTCTGCTCAGTCCCCTGTGGTGTCTGTAGTCAGACCTGTTGACTCTGTTTACCTCCAGTAAAAGGCTACGACCAAACTTCAGGTTTTTTCTTATGTATCTTTAATGTAATTGTTTATTTGTGCAGCTCTTGTTTAGAGACAGCAAATCTATTAAAATCCCAAGGAAGTAATGAGAGAGCTTGTGCTTAAAGGTAAAGCTGGGTGGCTATGCACAATTAGCTCGGTGCAATACTTGTCTTGTAAAACTCTGAGTGATGATGAGTCCAATTTGAAGGACTCATTTGCTACCAATGCCTTCAGAGACAGAACTATGAGAAAATGTACGTCCCTCTGTGCCTGTTTAATGATTATTGAACCCAAATTCACTACCTCTGTCTTAAGAGGAAAAAAAGCTCCTGGTTTTAACGATGAGGTTTTTGCCTTGTCGATTCCAAGTTGATGGAATATTGAATTGTAACAGGAACACTATTATAAGTTCCTGAGCAGAAATATTTTCATGGATGTTTTATGTTTGAATGAACTGTTCCATTTTTCTATTTTTGCTAACTGAAACAACATTTTAAAATTCCAACTGATTTATTTCCTGAATGTGGCTGTGGACCAGGTTCCTGGAAGTCACCCCTCATTCATTAGGACTCTCTGAAGGGCCACTATTTGCATGTGTCAAGTAACTAATTTAGATTTGTTGTATGATATATGTGACTCTTCTAGGTAACATCACCGTGGGAATTTAATGTCAACATTTTTGGCTTTCTTTAAATTTCTTTGTGGCACTGTATAACTGAGAACAGAAACAAAACCCCTTATATAAGTTCTTGGCTATATGTCTGCAAAGAGTCTATACAAATAAATTTATATGACAAACTAGAAGAAATTTTTAATTTTTTTTCTAATGACATAGGGTTGAAAAAAGGCTGCAAAATCAAATACAAACAGCTTACCAGTCTTGTGCCTACTACAAGCTCTTCCCTGCTTTTCAAACAATACACCTCCTTATAGCTACAATTAAATTTTAGTGCAACCTGTTATAGGTAAAGGCTCATTGTCATTGCTAGTAATTTATGGTGTCAAACCCTTAATGTTTTTTTATATGTACAGTATGGCTCATTTACTGTTCCCATGATCCCTCGTGATGGATCTTTACAGATGTTTAAAATAACTTATGCTCTCGATTATAAGAACGTTACCACTTCAGATTTTTCCTTTGCTATACATCATAGGCTTTGAAATGAATTGCCAGTTTAGTTACAGTTCTGGAGGAGTGTATTTGGGAATTAGCTTGTGATGATATAACATGAAAAGAAAAGCTTTTATTTGATCAGGTAAGAATGCTAGAGATCTTTGGTTGTGCATCTTAAAAATATGCATTGCTAGAGGCATGCTTTCAGGAGAAAATGTTCTAATTTAGGGTAATATCAGGGAAAAATGCAATTCTTCCAAATTTCATGGGCCAAACTGTCATTGTTAAAACATCAGTAAAGAGAGAACAATACAGGCAGCAGGCATCTCCACTGCAGAAGTGCAAGCATCACTTCCTGTGCACCTTAGATCTAAATGTAAATGTGCTGGTTTTCAACTCCTTCCTTTGTTTTTCTGCACAAGGAAAGCCATGGTGGCTAGGGGCTAGAAGCCAGAGGTGCCCCTCACTGGATGTTTGGGAAACAGGGACTGCAGAGATGCCTGCCCTGAAGCTCAGAGACAGTCTAGTTTGTCTGTAAAAATACATTTATTTCTGGTCTTGTTGGGTCCCATATAGAGTAAAGCAGAGAAAGAAAGGACAATTAATTGACTCACTTTTTAGGAAATGTCTGGGGATAAAATTGGGCACTTGTCTGTATTTCATATTTCAATGATATGCAGAAACACATTTTGCTTCAGCTTTCAGCTGCTGCCCTGGTCCAAAGTAGAGCAGTCTGGAGGTTGTTTTAGCTTGATCTGCAATCAGAGTATTTCTTCTCACTCTTTTGGAAATGTTGGCAAATACAAAACTGTAGAATTAATAAAAATCCGTGTGTCTAGTAGACAATGGAAAAGGAACAGGGAATGGAGATGTCCTCACACTACTTTCAACTTCGATGCATGGCATGAAAGTGAAATGCATTGGGTATATGTAAGGAAATGAAAGGAAATATATTCACCCAAGTATTTCTATCCTAATGTTAAAAGATGAGGAAATGTAAGAGTATGTGGGTAACATTATAGAATAGGAGTTGTATGACTATATAAATGCAAGCAGTCCTTCCTTTATCTCCTTTTCCTTGTCCATTTTGATATTAAGGTATCTGCAGCCCTTTATGCTCACAGCCAGTCGGTCCCTAGCCTGTACTGTTGCTTGAGTTTCACTAATTAGTACTAACCATCATATTTTGGTGGTGTTTCCTGTGTATTAATCCTTGCGGCGGGACCAGCACCATATCATCTGATTTAACTTCCTATGCTCATGCAGTAAATGTTAATCTGCAGCATTTTACTTTCTTCATGGGAAAGAATTTTGCAGAGTGGTTAGAATGGCAGCATCTTCTCTCTCCTTTTCCCTGTCTCTAGTTTTGAGGGGGGGGAAAAAAAACTTAGTGATAGTCCACACTTTTGGTAACAAAGTTAGCACGTCTGTGATTTGAAGCAAGTCCTGGTTTCGTGGCTCCGGATTATCTGTTGTTCTTTGGATGTAATTCATAAAACCACACTGCTTTATTTTTTACTCATTGCTTTGTCAGTAAGCAGGTGGCTTCACTGACAGCTTTGTTTGTGGGTATGCGATCAGGCCGGGAGGAATGTGGGAAAGCCACAAGAGAAGATTTCTTGTCATCTGTCAAGGCTTGTCAAAGTAAAATTAGCAAGTGGAGAGAAATATGGAATTATATATTTAGCCGAAAGAATGAAATGCAAAAAAAATTATAGAAATATGTATTTATATATATAGAAACACAAATATATAGATGGATATACTTCTGCAAAGCACTGAAGGAAGGAAGATGTGAACTGAAGCTTGTAACTGGCTCACAAAGACATCTGCTAACAGGGAAGACTTTGAGGGCCGACTTTTTTTTCAAGATTGACTAGTGCCACCTGATCTTTGTCCTTGAAAATATCTATATATTGTCTTCATGGACTCTGAAAGAAAAACTGCTTGTTTAAAACTACACAAACTAGGATAATAAAGCCTTCAATGATGTCAGTATTGAAGTGGGAGGTTCTCCATGGGCTTCTGTCAGGCAAACCCTTTAAAATCAGGGTAGAATAAGGCAAGTAGTCTAGGTTATCACTGCTACCTTTTTAATATTTAGGAGGTATGATATTAATGGGAATCTAAATTAGGAAGAATAGTAAAGAAAAACGGGAAAATATGAAAAAAAGGACACTACCAGGAGTATGGAGCTGTTCTTCAGCTGAATAAGGGATAATGTCTTAAGCCTGAACCATTAAAAAGATAAGGAAGCAGAAGGGAAGTTTCATATCCTTGCAGGCTTTTAACTAAAAATTAATTTTCATGGAATGACTTAATGTGCCCAGATAAAACGTTGAAGTTAAGCATATAACCCTGGTCCAGGCAGTGTGTCACTTTTGGCTATCCTCTGGAATTGCTGTCACGCTGTGGAGAATTGAGTGAACGCTGCCAACTACTGGTAGATAAATTGAAAGGATTACTCCCACAACATGTGTATTAACATGCCATATGCCAGGAGCTAACATATTTAAGCTTAGAAAATTGCCATAGAGGATGAGAGAAAATATGGTAAGAAGTGTTACCAACTGCATTATTGCTTAAGCTATATAAATCTTAGAAATCAATATTTTATTCAGTGTAATTCCACATGATGCAATTAAAAGTAACAGGAGGAAGAAAATATTTCTATACATAGGAAGCTTCTGGTTAAGACTGGTGGCATAGGACACCTGTACTGCAGTTTGGAAATGACAGCGCTCTGTAAATGGAATAACTGCGGGAACAGATGCTCACACATTAAACTCTCAGCCTTACATGCAGCTAAAGTTTGCTTTCAGGCTTGGGAAGTTTATTTTCAGGCCTGTAGGGAATCTCAGTGGGCTGTGTGACAAGTGGTCACCTTGCAGGAAGCAGGATAAATTTACATTTTACTTCTATTAATTCCAGGTGATTTCTTTTTTTCTCTTTTGAATATGAAATGGAAGTTGATGTAATGATCATAGAGGATACCAGGCTGACAGCTCTGAAAATAAAACACTTCTCTTTATCAAGTGTCTTAATGTTCCTCACTTGCACACTGGAGAAGATCACATCCGTGGGAATGAATTTTCCTCCACAGGTTTTTTTCTCCTCTGATTTCTGTTTATAACTAACCAGGAATGCACTTTGGATCTGCCTTTCTGCTCTCTTTTGCTTATTGGAATTAAAAAAGAGTCATATAAACTAATCTCATAGGTATTTCTGTGCGTGTATGTGATATTCAACTGGTTTAGTTTTGAGCCACTGTTTTCAGACATAGTTCAAATTTTGTGTTCTGTTCTTTGAATTGTTCTAGATTAATCTGATGGATTTCACAGTGATTTAGGACTGACACATGCAGCTTTGTTGGTAGCTTCAGAAATCATAATTTTTCTCAAATAGCCAGGGCAAAAAAAGAGGTCAACAACTTCCACAGTGAGAACTGTTTGATAGTTAAATATTTTCCTTACTCTAAGCATTTGGAAACAAGAAGATGTAGGAATATAGAGTATGAGAATGAACCAATGTAAAATATCTTGAATTACAGGCATATGAAGAGAAGATAATTAGTGGAGTAGACTTCTAATTGAAGTTGGGCTGTTGGAAAATCAAAATTTGCTGAAGAAATTAATAACAGTCTTGTAATGATAAATCCTACTATACCCTGAGCACAAAACAATGCTTTCCTCTAAAATCCTCCCATATGTAGGTAGAGGGATTGCAGAAGATTTCCCTGAAGGGCTGTGTGTCAGGATTTTGACCCGTCTATTCGGCTCCCCAAAAGACATTATGGATTGCTCTAAGCAGGTGGCCATGGATTTGGTGTTCCCTTAACCTCTCAGGACATTTTCCATTTGCTTCTGTAGGAATGGTTGACTGCATCTGCATGCAGTGTGGTAGTCCTCACCCAGATTCTGTGTCCCCCAGGGACTGTCAGTGTCTTGGTTTGTTGTTGGACAATGGAAAATGAAACAAAGGTGATGAAACTTGCATTTTGCATGTTTCCAGAATGGAGGTTTGGAGAAAATGCCAAAATTTTGCTTGTAGTTAAAGCACTCCCATTTTTCAGAATGTGCTTGGTGTGGATTTGCACTGGGCAATAAAACTTCTTTTCTGTTTCAGGTTGCCAATATGGAACGGTGTTTGTGTTACTTGTCTTGCTACCCCTGGTTTTGTCCAGAGTTACAGCAATTAATAATGAAAAAGGGAGAAGTTTGAACTACATGTATACTTGCAGCCTAGTGTTTTCTTTAAGCTGGTATACTGGAAAAAGTACTCTCAGGAAAAAGAAAATGAAATAACCGGGAAAGTCTCAAGCAAAAGAAACATCTTTCACTGAAGGAGAAAAAAAAATACTTTAGAACAAATCACAAATGCAAGAGATTGCTGCTGAAAGTAAAGCTGCCAACATTTCATTTGAAAATCTGATATCTGTGTACCTTATGGCATCTTTACAATTTATGGTATCTTTATAATTACAAATATTAGTACCATTGGGATAAGACAGAGTAGTTTGAGGCAGAGTTCAGGGACAGTGATGTGAAATAAAACCAGCCACAATTTCTTGACAGTCCTTTTCCAGTGAAATGGTGTGCACTGCTTCAGACTATTGCTATACCAATTAATGGGTTTTGTAAAACATTGTGACATACTCTGAAAATCTGGAAGCCAGAAGGGTTATGGATATCTCATATTAAAACATTTTGCAGATGTTGCTGACAAAATTAAATATTCCTTCCCATTTCTGAAACGTGTTTGTAGACGCTTTAATTAGATCATATTTTTCCCTGAGAATTTCATTTCCTTTAAGGCTTCTGTTCTACGTAGTTAGATATATTCTGCAGGCCATTAAAATATCTAGCAGTTAAGATAGATTATGAGCTTCTATTCTTAGAATGACTAGAGCAAATGTACACTTTGCCATCTTCTCTTAACCTGAATGATGGCAAGTACTTATTTTTGTTCTGGGGTCATTGCTCATCATTGGTTCCATCACCTGATCCCTGTCGTTTATATGGAATCAAATAGATAAATAACAAGTGTATATTTAGTTAAGACAATAAAAACTTCATCTCTTACAGACGTGCAACTCATCCTGCAGCTTAATTTCAGTTTCTTGTAGAGAGCTCTGTCTTCAGCTCTTTCAGCTTCTATTTCCCCCTTTCCTTAAAAACAAAACCCACCAAACTAACTTGAGAACGAATACAGAAGAGTTAAACTACTGTGATGTTACAACCAGGCTTGTTCCAGATTAGTTAAGTCCACTTAAGGGATGTCACTTGGGTAAGTGGAATTTGCTGTGATGTTATGCCAGGCACTGACTGCCTCTAATCCATGTCCCAGGTGTTTCCTCTGGCTCCCAGTTCTAGAGATGCTCCATAGCAGCTTCTTTGTGCAAGGACGAGATCAGGGTCATCTAACCTCCTGTGGGTGTTCAGCTGCCAGCAGAGGGAAGTTTCTGCCTAGAGCTGAGTGGCCTGGGAAGCGGGATGGCTCACACCGGAGCGGTGCCTGCAGGGCAGCATGGGTGTGGTCAAGCATCTCCTACAGACACCAGTTAAATACTGACACACTCTCTTGAAGTATTGCTGAGTGTTAAGATTTGTCTGTGTCAGTCCTTTCTTCATTCCGATGGACATGTTAGCTCTATCCTAGGTTCTGAATAGCCTTTAGAAACCACGCAGATTACACACAGTGGGTTGTGTTTTTTCCTAATGCCCTTAATGTGCTAAACAGCATTTGTTCTGTAAGACCCCTCTCACCTTCACTGAATGGCACCTACAGTTCAGTACTGCTTTTCATTTGTAAAACCCAGAAACCACTCTGAGGCACAAACCTATTTGTTATTACAATCTGTACCTGCATTTAAAATGTGCAGAACTTTGTTGATTTCCTTTCATAAGTATTTTTCCTGCCTTGGAGCTCCTCCCTGAAAAGTGTATCTATATGCATCTACAACCACCAAAAGCAGATTTCAGTGTTTTTGAAAAGAGTAAAAATGTGTCAAAGGGACCTGGTGCCCAGTTTACAATAAAGGTTTTCCACTACAAATTAAATCTCTTGGAGAGGAATAGGGACAGTGTCATTTTACATTTGCTTGTACTTCTTCCTTAGAGATTTTTGCAGTGTGCTATTTCTCTGCTTAGATCTGAGTTTCCTCAGAAAAAGTACCACACAGCTGAATTTGTAGGATAATTCAGTCCAATTCTTTTGCTTTTTCTTCAGTAGTCATTAAAGTTATCACACTTGTCAGGCTTATTTTAATGTGAGAAGTATTTATGGGTATTTTGTTAAATTAAAAGCTTGATTTGTCACTGTCTTCTAACATTTATTTTCTACGTTAGTTTTTATTTTGTTGAAATTCAAGTAGAGGGACTCGTGTTGGTATTGTTCTTCTGTGAAAGAGCTGCTAAAACACTGAGGATATCTAAGTTGTACTGTAAACTCATGTCCATAACTAAAAATTTATTTTTAAAAGCGGAATTTTCTATAGTTGCAGTGGGCAGAATGATGTTATGGTACCTGGGAACAGGAATGTGCATTATTTCCACTGAAGCTTCTTTGTCATCTCTTGTCTGCTTTTTTCACCTTTGTGGGGGGGTGTTTCTGTAGTTCTTCCTGTTTAGCTGCTGCATGTGGTTTGGAAAGGCTTGGAATCCTCTTCCAGTTTCGATTTTTAGGTCATGGATGAAGATGTTGACAGAGACCAGTACCTAGGGAATGTCTCTGACTTAGCCTCACCCTGTACAGCAGTGGTTAAGACCTATTATTTGCTTTTTTCCTTTGATTAACACTCAGTCCAGAAATGGCTCTTTCCTCCAGTCTAGTGGAACTTGACTTTTCTTAACAACTTTAAATTTTGAGAATGCAGCTGTGCTATATTCATGGAATCCCTTCACTCACATGTTGTCAGGCATTGCCACAGAGTTTTCAGGACTAGCAAGGGTCCCCCTCACAGAAACCATCCTGCAGTTTCATAATAAACTGTGTTTATGAATTTGCTCAGTTATTTTATGTTATCATAGATGTTATCTTGCCAGAGATGAAATTCAAACTTGCCAGGCTGTCTGAATCTCTTGTAGACTTTTTATGCTTCTGAAATGGGGTTTCTTGAGAAAAGATCAGTCCTTTAGCATGGTGACTGTGGTGAGAATTTGTATAACAAGGGAAAAGGCATAAAATACGGTATTATGTTGAAAAAGCAATAAATCCTCGTTATTTTGGAAGGGACGGTCAGTTGTGTATTTCCTGGGTTTTCAGATTTAAATGATGATGAGCTCAAACTTTATGTGCCTTCTCACTGGATTTAGTCCCTTGAACTGACTTAAACTGGTCATCTCTGTAGTGTTTTTTTATTCTGCAGACCATTTGGAGGAAAAGAGGATAACATGGAAGTTCGGTGTGAAAGTCAATCCTTTTTGAGATGGCTCTGAAAAGAATTTATGAGAAATTCCTCATTGGAATACAGAAATCCAAAAGAATCTGTATTTGACTGTAGATTTATTTTACTGCTTTTGAGATCTTGTTAACTTTTTTTCCCCTTTTTATATTTCTTTCTCATAATTTCAGGAACGTACAAGACTTTTCATATTTCTTTCTCCCTTGTTGACCACAAAAAAAAAGCAACAACAAAAAAAACCATGGAAAGCCCCAAACAAACAAAAACCCAACCAAACCCCCAAACCCCTCAGTACTTCTCCTTAAAAGAACTTCTGTTGTGTCTGCACACGAGGCACAGGAAGCTTATTTAGGATTACATTATTTTCCAGTCTATTCACTTTTGAGCTCTCTCCCTCAGGAAGCTCAGCCTGAGGCTTTTATGACACTGATACTGTGCTATGTGACATAGGGGAATTTTCCCCCCAACATTAATCCAGCTGTTAAGACACAGGAACCTGGTTTGGTGTTTGCAGCAGTGCCTCATCCCTTGGAGGTTCTGAAGTTCGCTTCTGCACTGGAAACTTCCATGTGTAGGAGCATTTGTCTGTACAAAACCTGTGGAACTGCACTTTCTGTGCAGTTTGGGCAGCCCACAGCCTTCCTCCAGGTGATATGGTTCAATCTGTTAGAATGAAATGTGTCTTTCATCATTGTCCTCTTAGTGATTCTCTGGTGGAGGAATGTTTTAACACGTTAAATGGTAATCTATGCTCCCATGGTTCCATCACACACTTTAATAATAAAATCTGTCAAAACATCTGTAAGTTGGCCAAAATTGCTCTGCAGTAGCCTTGTAATGAAAAGGAAAAAAAGGTAAAATTTCTGTATTAGAATATATAAAATATAGCAGGTTTATTATAAGCAGCTTTTTCTTAGCTTTTACAAAGCGTATTTCGCTATTTTTCTGTGTACGTTTGGCAGAAGATGTTTAAAAGTTTCGAAGTATGATGGGCACTTACATATTGCTTCTGAAACAGAGCCATTCCGATGGATAAGACCAGACTGTGTGCACTGGCTCTACTCAAGTGTGCTGTCTAAGAAGCATTCAGTTAAATATGCTGTCAGTAGCATCTGTGCAACTTAGGAACAAACAAACAAATCACGGTACATACTGGAGTTTTGTACTGGTATTTGTGAAGTGAGAAAACAGTCCCTGGAAGGCTTTGCTGTTCAAACTGAGCACTCAGTAAATACTGAGCATGTAATTAAGTTCTACGCTTGTATAAGTTGTCTGGATTTCAATGTGTTGAGGCAAGATTTCACCTGCTGGTGTCAGAAATGTACCCAAACAAAAATATTTTCTTGGTCCTTTCTGATCTTGAGTCTCTTGACAGAAAAGCAGGTGTACAAGTTCTCCTTTCATGATGCACAGTGGTCTAAAAGAAAAGAAGTAATACTTGGATATTTCACTATAAACAAAGCCCTTAAAGCATTTTCTCAGGAGTGGTTCACATTCTGTAAGTGTTGAACCTGTTGATCTCTACTAGTGAGCCTTCAAAACCAAAAAAGAAGTTATATACCTCCTAAATGTTATTTTCTTTCAGATCTTAGAGTTAACTTCAAAAAAATCTGAGCTTTTCATCAAAGATAATTTCAGAAGGGCTCTTTGGTTCAAGTGCCCATTGAAGTCATTGCAATTTTTATTGCTCTGTACAGCGAGAAAGGCTTGCAGGTTAAACACTTAGTTTAAGCTTAGCTGGGCTTGACATTTCTGCTATATTGCACAGAAGCACACAGAATTTGAAAAGCAAACAGTTCTGGGGCTACACTGAATCATGTTCTTTTCTGCTATACAATATACAAACTCGGAACTCCATGGGAACCTCAGTCTGTGGTCCCTATTCTACTTCAGAACTTTACAAATTGCAGAAGCTGCTCAATTCAGGGTTTGGTTTTGGGGATTTTCTTGTGGCAGATGCAGGAAAGAAAGGCTTGCTATCTCTGGAACTATTTCTCCTTCTTTGTTAGAGCTTGCAGAACCATTGATCATGGCATTTGAACACAGAATTATGAGGCAATTATCTCAGTAACAGCCTCAGTGAAAATCATGGGGTTTTCCTTTTATAAATGGAGCTTTCAGTATAGACACAGGTGAGTGAAGTAAGAACATCCAAAGCAGTATTAGGATGGAAAGGATGATCTTTCATTTCTTATCTACTCCCATCTCCTAGGAATTCTATAAATCTCAAAAAACCTTTAGGATTTGGGGGCCAAATTACTGTACCTGAAACAAGGCCTTTGAAATAACTTGGACTGATTGTCATAGTAATTTGTGTCGACCTGCTCCTGCATATTTGAGTTATAACTATTCTCTGATTCTTTAATCTATTCAAGTGTAAAATGGTGAGTAATTCAGGCTGGAAAAGCATGTATGATATTTGAAATAGTTCTTCTTAGGCTAGTCTCCTAGGAGCTTTTCCTCCCATAACTGATATTCGTATCTGTTGTTTAATTGTATTTTAAAATATTTAAAACTTAAGTAATCATTCTAATGGTTCAGAAAACAATGTGTCCTTCTTACAGATGGCCACTCATGTATTGCTGCCACTGAAATGGTAAATCTGATGGTATTGTCAACAAGGCAGCTGTCAGTACCAGGACAAAATAATTCTTCTTTCCAATGGCACAGTCTCTGCATGCAGCATTAACTGCTGATGTTAAAAGAGATTTGTCAACAAACTATAATACCATTTAGCCTGAAGACAGCATGCTAGCAACAACTTTTGTCCTGAGTGAGCTGCATTAAGAGATGAATCCAACTTATGTTCTATTGAGTACACAAAGCATAGATAAGAGTAAATAAAGTGCAATTCAGTCTTTATACTGTTGTGTCTTGAAGAAAAAACTGTGATATCACTTAAAATTTCAACTTAATCTCTCTTATTTAAAAATACTGGTTGAGCTGGAAATGCCCAAGGCTTCCTAATTCTTTGATTACAGGATTTTCTCTCATTTGTTTACCATGCTTTTTAGTTCTTCCTCAAGTTTCTCAAAGGAAAAGGTATGTAAATACCTAAGCACAGTAGTAACTTTTTTTCCTTGCATTTGAAGTGACTATGGGCAATTCATTCCATTCAGTTACATCCTGAAACTTAAATGCCTTTTTTAAGGTCTGTAGAAAGCAATTATAAAGCTGGTAACTTTGAACTATTGAACTGCATGCCCCAGTGCTGTTGGCAATACTAAAAATGGGAATGTTAGATTAAATTTTTTCAAGCAGAAAGTTCTAATAACTCAAGTAATAATATTCATTAACTTCTATTTACACCATTTTAATCTGAATCCACATTGTATGTTTGTTTTATTTTTTTCGGAGAGCCATTAAAGCCTTAGCTAAACGCCTATTTCGCAGTATATGCTAATTCAGCCTCGGTCTAAATTATGGCTGAGTTATCAAAGGGGGCCCAGCTCTTCACGGCTCGGTTTAATTGGAAGGGGTGGGGCACTGAGCGCTCCAGCGAGTCATTGCTGGGGTGGGCTGGCGGTGACAAGGCCGTGCTCTGTCACAGCACAAAAGCCAACACGGGGCTGCGGGCACAGGGTGGAGCCCCTGGAAAGGAAAGGATGGCGTGATGAAGCATCCAAGCCTTGCTTGTGCTGCCTGAGATCGGGTATGAGGAGATGACTGTCCTTTTGGTTACCCGGAGAGGTTCGCCCTAGCTGCCCTGGAAGTTTGACAGCCAAAGGTTAAGCCGAGTTGCTCAGGCGGTGCTATGAGGAAAAAGGGTTTATATGATGAGAGATAAAATCAGTAGAAGAGCCTGTTGAAAATGACAGCTTGATATTTATTTCAGTAAGTTCTAAACTTCTCAAGTTGTTTGAGTCTGTGACCAGTCTCATTTCTGTTCAGAGCAAAGTGCTCAGATCTGTCCTGGAATGAGTTAAAACCTTTCTGACTGCCAAGGCTTTGGGCATGGTGCCTGGCAGGAAACTCTCTCTGCTCAGGAACTGATAATAGTGCAGGATTTGCAAAAGAGAAGACAAAAGACTTAAATGCTGCTTTCTTGGCATCCTTTAAGAGAAAACAGCGGGGGAAGAAGAGCAGCACTGCAGATGTGAGCAGAGATAAGGGTATCCACGTTAAACCTGCAGCTTCTTTATTAACACAGGAGTGCAGAAACTGATACGTATATATTGTATAACTGCATGAAAAGAGTTAGTACCATGGTACTGAGATGTGATCTTATTAATTTTCCTTTCTTAATAGGTTTGGTAGAAAATGGCTCACGCTTTTGCTTGGCTACTTAGCACCAGTATTGTCATGGCTTAGGTTGCTCACAGTAATGGAGATTCATATGGGATAAAGCAAATGAAGCTGCTTTTCACTGCCATTATCATTATTAAAAAGGCTTTTCACTCATCTTGCTATCAGTGCCACAGATCAGCACACCCCTAAAAAGTGTTCAAAGCGCAATGTCCTGGAGAACGTGTCTGACCAAAGCACTGTTCTATTAACTGCTAATAAAATAAAATAAATGTTTGGAATTGTCATTAGTGAGAGTCCTGCTTTGATAATGGTATTATAGCTTACTGTGATGATTTTTTTCTCCCAGTCTTTTTTGAATTTCTTTTTCTCCTGGCTTTAGTGAATATAGCTGCTGTAATTACAGCTACAGCCATTTCATTTGGTAGCTGTGCTTGCTCTGGTTCCAACTGTTTCACAGATTTCTTGCACTCAAGGAGTGGCTTGAAAGATTCCTTCAGACTACAGATGATATCATTGTCTTGCTTTTATGCATCACAGGCTGTATTTTTTTTAATCAGCCATGATAAGTGCAATTCTCTGATTTAGGCAGTGCCATTTAAAAAACAAAGAAACATATATCCAGAGCCTGGCTAGTTTTCTTTTGTGCCTGATCACCCTGCCTCCAGATGACAATGCCTCTCTCCATGTGAAAGGTTTCCGAGTTGTGCCATTTATTGTCATATTTTTATTCATCTATTAGATGTTGTGGTAAAAGCTTGCTTAATTCCATTTCTTAGCATACAGCCCTATTTTTGTGTCCTGTAATGTACAGGTTCTGAGCAACTGCTGCATGGGTGGCTTTGCTACCTCCTACTGCACTTCTAATGCCTTGTGCTGTGTTACATTTCTGGGTCTGTGAGCTTGCTGGCCACTTGTCTGACTTACAAGTGCTCATCAAGGGCTGGTGAATACTTGGGGTTTTGTCTGATACCTGATCAGTTCTTATTTTTCATGATCTTTGCTTTGGGCTCAGCCCCATTGAGATTTCATCCTTCACTGTCATCTCCATCTGTGAAAACAGTTTTTTCCTGTCAAACATGCCCAGGTTACTCACCCATTCATTGCCTCGGGGAGTCCCTGTCTTCCTTTATAGACTTTTTTTTTTTTCCATGGAGGTGCTTTGCTTTGGGAAGCAATAGGTTTCAACTAGCTCTCCAGCTGTCTGCTTTTTTACCCAGTGCTGGAAAATAAGCAGCTGTCCGCTGCACCCTCCTCACCTGGAACTGCACTGCCAGGGACCAAGTACCTTATTTCAAACTACATGAATAGCAGATTTCTTGACTTACTACTCAAGCCATCAGAGGATTTTGTCTGTTTGACCAGTTGCTTTTGTTCTTTAACACCACGAATTTTCATAAAATAGGCTGTTAGCAGTAACAGAAATAGAATCAAAAGAGATGAAATCTCAGACCTTGGAATTCAAGCCTGAGATTTCTCTAAGTAACTTTGTTAAAGAGGAGCAATCATTTATTTTTATACCTGTTCTTCAGAGACACTGCATCCTGCTGTGCATAGCTATTATGTGAGAGTCACAAATAAGACAGGGAAGAAAATTCTTGCAGCTTGTCTTAAGGACAGCCTGGATCAAACCTTATTTTTCTTTGAAAATGTAAGCAGAAGGATTGTGTGATGATGTGACAGGGAAAGTGACATCTGAAAATTGTCATGGTAGATGTAGCAGAAATGGATATGAGACATCTTAAGAAAAGTATTGTGGAAAACAAAGGATGTAGGGGAGGGTATGCTGAGTAAAAAGACTGAAAGTTATAGTGAAGTAGGTGTTTGGTGTTGAGTTATCATTCTCTCAAAAAAATGAGCTAGGAGCACATGTTTGTGATTCAGCAAGTCACTCTCACCAGGCTGCTCCAAAACAGCCCTTTACTGGGGCAAGTCAGAGCTTCACATTCTTGCACTATGACTGGAAATGGTTTGTAAATGCCCAGTTCTAATAAATGTGCACCTTTCTGGCATAATCTGCTGGCCCCTCCCCATCCCTTGATATTATACCCATTGAAAGAGAAGGGAGACTGAATATTAATCCCATTTGTTTTTGGAAATTTGATTATATTCCCCAAATCCTAATGGGATAAAAATAGGAAACTGGTGATTAAATGGAAGGAAGACATGACATTTTGGCTGCACAGGAATTGTTTCTAGGGTTGATATATTCTGAAAGTAGCAGTTGCATAACAGGAAACAGCTGAGTAATAGAGGAAACTTTTGACCTAGAATCCCCCAGAAGTAGCTTTTAAGATTCAGATGTGTTGGAGAAAAGTAGATGCCAATGGCTTGGTGTTTCATGTGGAAATGGAGCTAGTGTCCCAATTTGCCAGAAATGCTGAGGTAAGGAAAAAAATCTATTGGCTGCAACTTGATGTCTTACTACAAATCTCAGAAGATGAAAAAAAAATATTTCAATTTGTGAATTTTCAGATGCACAAGCATTTTCACTAGTTTCTGTAGGGTTGCTCACTTGACATATCTTTGAAGTTAATGGGTTCCTTCTGTGGAATAAAGCTACAGAGTACAGCATCCAGAAAACCTCAGAGAATGGATGAAAAACAATTCATAAATCCTGAACAGGCTTGAAAAGACAATTGGCACAGACAGCAGTATAACCATTGCCCAGTTGCTCCATCCTAAGTTTGAAGATTTGATTTCTGCTCTGTTGGCTGTCTCTTGTGAGCAGCATATTCATTTTCAAGCAATGGTAATACTGTACCATCTGTGAAACATACTCAGAGTTCAATAAGGGAAGAGAGGAAAAAAAGACTCTCACCTAGAAATTAGGGAATGGAAGCTCATATCCAAACAGAAAGTTGGAAAGGATTAAGAAGAGAATTCCAAAATCATGTTTCTAATAATAACTTTGCTTTTACCAGATTTACCAAATGCATAAATTATGTTATTTTGACTTGTGAATGTATGACACAAACCCAATTTAAATTTTAGGAAAGTGGTCCATAGGTAAAGTTCTGTGTATAGTCCTATGAAGCATTATGTTGTATTTTTATAAGTGCCCATTATATTTAGTACAAATTTAACTCCTATTCTTAGATCTTTCAAGTTAGAAGCCAAAGCTAAGACAATTCAACTTCATTTCACTTCTACTATCAAGAAGTGCTGGGAGTATAAAACAGGATATAAGAATCATTCTGCCTTGAAACTTTGCTAATATGTATTCATAAGCAGATGCTCCCAGGCCTTGGTCACATCTCATTAAAGCTGCGGTTGCACAATAAAGTTGCACGCTACTCTAGTAAGTATCAGGGATGTCACTTAGCAAAATATTCTTGTAGCAGCTCTTCACTGTCGCTCTCATCTCCATTTCAAAAGGGCCTGGCTTTTCCCCCAGAGAGCTGGAAGGGAAATGCAGCAGTGTAATCCGATAATATATTGTGTTTTGGAACAAATGCAATTGAGTAACTGATAAACTGCTTCAAGGAGCAAAACACTTCTAGTTTCCAAACTTCAGGTGACTGTCAATAATCCTTACTAGCAGCAACAAACCTGCATTTTGAAAAGTTGAATTTGGTCTTAGCTGTGAAACTTTCAGCTGCATAAGATCCTTCAGTTTCAAATGGATTTTTCTTTTTTAATTTTTTTTGGTAACACTAAATATAGTTTTCACTGCTTTATCTTTATAGTATTTATAATTTGGATAGTGATGCTCAGAAAAAGGATTTATCTGTGGGATGTTACCATTAGGAGAGAGTGGTAACAATGTGCTTTCAATCAATGAGCTTTATTTACATTTGTTTTTTACTGTGCCATTCCGGAGACCTAAAGGCTAAGAGAATACATATGTTAAATATATGCTTAAAATGCATTAAACGTGATCTTAAGGGTTTGCCAGGCTACAATATGCAAGGTATGTGGTGCTGTGGTTCATTGAGCTCTAATTGTTTCAAACTGTTATTGATCAGACAAAATAAGACTCTGCTCTGGTTCTGTTAATAAATATTGGAGACTATGGGTTCAGTTGTTAAACAAGCTCTTTAAATGATTCTTGTCAAGTTCAGATAGGTAATTAAGGGAACTGAATCATTTCCAGGCATGATGGCAAAAGAAAGAAGCATCTTGGTGAGGGGTGGATGACAGTGGGAAAATCTGACCTTTCTGAGGGATGTATCAGCATGGCTCTACTGACTTCAGTGATACTGAGCAGGTTTTCTATCAGTTTCAGATAGAGATTTATCAGCAATCGCTAAAATCATTCCGTTTGCTAAATCACTTTCTTCTTTTCTCAGATTATTTTTTTTTTTCCTCTATATGTGTGTAGCTATAAATCACTACAGGTCAAGTGTAACTTGACTTTGTGAGTCAAGGATATACTTCCATTTTCTCATGGTTTTGCATGTTACTTACTTTTTTTTTTTTTTTTTGGTTTTTGATAGCTCTTTCTTGAATACCTTGAACATACTGCCATATTTTCTCTTGAACTAATGAATTAGTTCTGCAATATTTTTTCATTGACATGTGACCAAGAACTCTTTGTTGCTTCAGTCTGGAAATACTAGGACAGTTTGATAGGAATACTTTCGGGTAGTTGAAATGTAGTCCAATATTAAGTAGGCATTTTCAAATGAAATCTCACTGACATTCTGCTTCTTTAGCACCCTCCTCCAAACTACCTCATACAACTCATTAATTTAGAAGCCTTATGCATCTTGGAAAGAGAAGGAAAACAAACTTCCTGATTTAGAGACCAGAATAAAGTCAGGCATGCCACCGGCATGATAGGGGCAGAGACTTAGCTGGAAGACAGCAAGAGAGAGGAGCTTGTGGAGCTTCCTTTGGGAAAGCAGTGGCAACAGGAAGACATCTCAGACGTCTGCACACAAGTGCATGCAATGAAAGGAGCAAACAAAAGCAACTGGGAATCTGTGCGCAGTTGCAGAGCTCTGATTACAAAAATCTGGAGATATGGCTTGCCTGGCTGAAGTGCTGCAATGGATGGACACAGGCTCTTTAGGCAATGCAGCTGTGCCTGATGCCCAGAGGAGAGCCAAGTGGGTTACCAAGAAATGCAGAGATAACAAGGCTGAGTTACGGTCATCCAAGAATACTGAGAGGTGGACAATGTTCTTGAAAGGCCACTAGGGTGATTGGAGGGGTTTTCTGAGACCAAGAAAGGCAAACATTGGAGGGGCTAGAGAGAAAACTGAGCTAGAGTCTTACAGGCAGTTTCCATTCATCAAAAAAATGGGAAATCCCACCAGAATACACTAAAAATTCTTTTAACCTCAAGGGTGATTAAAACTGGAAGGGGATCCCCAGAGAGGTGGTGGAATATCCACTGGGCAGAATCCCTGTTAGTTTGCTCTAGCTGGACCCTACTATAGAAACCATTGGACATCTCTCTTTACCTGATCATCCTGTGCTTCTGTGCTGTGCAGTGGCCCAGGCAGATAAAGCTTCACAATTTAACTTTTCTTTTATTCTTGCCTTTTAAATAATTACTCTAATGATCTTCGATGTGCTCTGTTATACTTGGACTCCATACACAATTTTTTGAACCAGAGTATTTATGTTTCGTCCTAAAACCCTTGTTGAATAAAGAGGATTAATGTTTGGGGATTTAATAGTCTCTAGTTTAGCTGAACTCAGTAAATCTGTTTCTGGGCTGACTAAGCATTCAAGTGCCAACCATTCTGGGACAGACAGAGTAATGACAGCACTGAATCTTTTTACTTTAATATTGAGGAAGTATTGAAGAATTTAAATGGACAATGTGAAATCTTAACTGAATTATTAAAATAATTTGCTGTTGATGTGCACAACAAATATCACTCTAATGAAGTTTGGAAGCAATTTTAATGGAAGAAAACTTAACTAATGCCAGCAAGCTTTTTGATATGAGAGTCATTTTATGAACGAGATGACATAAACTTCATTAGAGAGAATGAGCACAGAAATGTTTTTATACAGAAAAAAATTTCCCATATAGCAGTTATAGTCATAAGCCAAAAATGCAGAAATTAGTAAGTTATGTCACCTTATAAATTGGTTCTTCAAACTCTGCACACCAGATCCTTCAGCCGCCACTCAGCTGGGGATTAACAGGGAAATTCAAATAGCACTGAGGGATCAGATACAGAATGAAGAATAAGCACAACTGAACATATGGCCAGTTGTGTTGTGACCATTATTTAAAAATTATTTTGGATGGATTTTTTATAAACCCACTACCATAACGTTGGGATTAGCCAACAGGCAATTTCTCAATGGTCATTGGGATACATTAACAGTATCTTTGACTACAATGGGTTTAGAAAGGAGTATTATCGTTACATATATTTCAGAGTAAAAACAAATATGTAAAGGTGCAGACCATTTTTTACCCAAGGTGTGGTGTTTGAAAAGCAGTTGTTTTATATTTATGATTAATTTTTTTTATAACAAGTTGACTTGACTTGTTATGTATTTGCCTTGGTTGTCTGATGCATAATTGTGGAGTGCAGATGAATATGTTCACCATGTGATGATCCAAACGCACACCAATGTAAGGCTTGCATTGGTTTAAAATTAGAGGAAAAACTATTTTAAGTGTTTCTGTAACAGAGCTGTTTTGTTTATTTCAGGAGAGTTTGAATTGCTGGTCTCGGAAGCATCAATGTTTGCTGATTACTGACATTAAATGCTACCTTCAGAAAATGTCCTTTTTTTCCTCAAAGTATAAGGAAGATACATAAGAAGGAATAATTACATAGATCACAAAATGCGTATTTTTCTCCCAACATTAAGCCATGGGAAAACAATGGCTTCGTACTCTGAACAGAAAAATCAGCACTCAAATGGGTAGGAAACTTTCCTGTTAACTCATATGGTGCCAATCTTGCATAATTTTAAAGGATTGTTCAACAAACAACATAACTAAGATCTTTTATTGTCTCATTATCTCTAACTGAAAGTAATCCAGGGCTGTATGAACTTGCTGGATTTAATTCTGCAGTAACCACACATCCCATCACAGAGACTTAAGAATTTCTGAAGTTGGATTTGAAATTAAGACCCATCACATCTACTTTTCAAAAATGATTTAGCTTCTGGTAGGCTTGTAAGAATTTCGAGATGAGGAAATGCAAAATCCTGGGCCTCCAAACAAACCTGTTTTCCTTGTTCATTGAAATCGATAGTAAGAGTTACAATCTGCAGACTAAGTATTTGTGCTGTTATAAACCTAATGGCATCTAATTTTGCTAAGTACATACCCAAACTGTAAAAACAAAGGGATAATTCACACAACTGTCAAGTGCCTCATAAAATGGATAGTAGTGAAGCTACATGGAAGCCAGAAAAATATTACCCAGAGCGAAAAGAGGGTAGGATGCTGAATTTTTGAGGCTTGAAGAAAACAGTTCCCAGACGCTTCCATAATTCTTCCTCACTCCCTGTGACTCTTCTGAAATTCTGCAAAAAAGAGAAAAAAAAAAAAAATTGTGGTAATTGGCATGCAATTTGGGTGTAGTCTAGAAGACGTTTCTCTACACAGAAGATGCCGTTTTACCTGGTCTTTCACTGAATAAATAATTTCTAATAGTTTAATTTAAAGACACTGTAATTGTGGTGGTTGGCCTTGTCAACAGTGATAGGATTGAATTGGAAGCTCCAGAAAATGTCTCTGTACTTTGAGTTGAAGACAAGATTCAATAGTATTAATGCAATATATCTGCAGAGATTAAATATAACTTTTGTTATCCACAGGTGCTACAATATAATCTTTCAGAAATATGTGAATTTTTGCGAAGCCCTTTCTTTCCTCAGCTATTTCACTTATTGTGATGATGCTGAATAAGTTTATTGCTTTTCTAGAGTTCATGTGGAAGTTAATTTCTGTTACTTGTTCTGTTTTGACTACCTGTATTTTCATTTCCCAGCTGTTTAGTTCAGGAAATTGACTTAGTGAGAGGTAGATAGGGGAAAAAAAAATATTTTTTTTCCTCATAATGGTTGAATCTGAAGCTAAACAGAAATTAGGCATTTCAATTGATGTAGCTTTAGAAGTTTATGTACTGGGTATCTTTGGTTGTCTAAATGTGCCAGCTGTTGACAAAAAACAGGCAATTTTGGAGCAAGGGTGTTTTTAAATGCGTACTTTGCACTGGTTTCTTGTTTTCCTCATGCATTGTGTTCAAAATAGTTACACTTGTCTTAGAGGATGTTTAAATAATGCACCTGTGGATGAGCAAGCTGTGAAAGTAGAAACATACCTAAGAGCTAGCTGAAAAGATAAATAAGAAGCATGGTGAAAATTATAACAAAATATTTTGAGCAAGAATGAGCATGCTGGCTTGAAATGCTTAGAAATAGAAAAAAGAACTGAATGGCAATAAAAGCCTGCTGCTGCACTGAGTTGGTTCTGGAATTCTTTTAACTAAGGGAACTTTAAATAAAGAGATAAAGCTTAAAAATTGGAAGGCAACTTTTAAAGAGAGTTTGTGGGTTTATTAAAGTTCAATCGTGAGCCAATTAACATAAAAAAGGTACAAGCTGTTTTTATTTTATTTGATAAAGCAGCTAGCATTCTGTTCGCCCTCGGGGCTCAATAGCATGACAAGCTGCTTTGTTCACCACAAAGCTTGCTTTTTCTCTCTGCTTTTACAACCTGCGATTAAAATATTTGCAGCACTAGCTTGTTTTTAACAAAAGCTGTTTATAAACAGCTAGCAGTGCACTCCAGTGGTTGACTCCACCTGTGAAGAAGAAATATAAACACTAATTTTTTTTTTCCTAAAATCAGCATTTTGGTGTTAAAAATTCTTTGTACCAGTCGGTTCATGAGGGGATAGTTTAATTAGAAACGATAAAAAAATTGTTTAGGTTAGAGTTTTGGATTTAGACTTGCATTTGACTTTTAAATTTTTGTCCTATCATATTTTTCTTTGGAAGAAAAAACAATTAACTAATCTATCCTCTAACATCTACTGTTAATTTTTGCTGTTGTTTGCAGATCTGTGCTTCCAGCTCAAGATTGTTTCATCTCTCTCTGAAAATATAATTAATTTTTCATTACATATTATTGTATGAAACTTTAGCAAACCTTAATATCTTCTGTAATTCTTATAAGAAATTAGGGACGGGGAGAGCAAGTAAAATTTTTGGATCATCTGCCAATTGCAGTCTTTCCGCAATGAATGTGGTTTTACTTGTCGGGGAAGTTTCTTCATTTTTGTGAGTTTACAATTTCTCAAGGAAAGTAGATTTTCAGTAACAAACCTGACAGACTTAGGAAATGGACAATTTATGAAAAGTAAACTTTACATTGTGTGTTGCATATCCTGAGAATACCTATTTTTTTGTGTTTGTGTGGGATCCATCTTTAAAATGAACCTCCTCAAAATAAACACCTTAATTTACTGCGCACAGTGCTCTCAGAATCTTTTTCTCAACTGCTTTGTTGTGGCAGAATTACTGGAGCACGGGTATGAATTCAATTTCTTCCTTGGTCTGTAAGTAGCACCAGTGGGTATTGATGAAATGGCAAAGAAAGATATGTAAGCGAAGGTTGTGTACATTCATTTAATATTTGAAGGTAGGAGATAATTTATGGATGCGAATTGTGACTGAATAAGCAAAAGGTAGCAAGGGTGGGTTCAGCCCTTAGGTTTGAATTTTTACTTGCTGCTTAGTGTGTTGAAATAGTCCATAATGTAAAATTTATTGTGAAAAAATTTTGGACATTTTAATGAATATAACATGTTATTTCTGGACTACCAATGAGTTTTACATGTCTGGGGACCTATTAGCAAGGTATCCAAAGTTCAAAATTACACTTCATTGTTTGGGGAAAAAAGTCAGAGCAACTGTTTGAGACTGCAAAAGAGCCAAGAGCCGCAATACGCATTAAAAATCTGATAAGAATGGTACTGCAGGCAGCTTACTCAGCAAGTGACAGTTTGGGTGTATGGGGTCAAGGATTAATAAACCAGACTGTTACAGGGTAGGAAAAAACTTGGTTTTAATTGAAACTTACATTTCCAAAAGAGATGTGGAAACAAGGACAGTTTGGGTACCCACAGTGCTTTGTGCCTGTGAAATTCCTGGACTCCGGTGCATACAGGGAAGTTTTACATATTGTCAGTTTTCTGATAGCAGTAAAAAAGCATAATTATTCCTTTCAAGAAGCTCATGGCAAAAAGACAGCAGGAAATGCCAAGCTAAGTAAGAGTGGACTACTTTGTGATTAAGGCAGATTTATTCATTATTGCATTACAGGCCCTGCTAAACTGGAGGGTTTGGATATTTAAATTGTAGGATTTAAATAACTTAGGCCTTTAATTTGTTTACCTGTTCTCTAGAGATGAGCAAGTTGAAATGCTATGTCTAAGATCAAGAAATAAGAAACCAGGCAATTTGGGATTCAAATGCAATTTCTGCTCTTGAGGAGTACTCTTGATAATTGTGGAAAAAGTGTTCCACAAAAAGTGCATTTCAAAGGAAGAACAGAATTCTGTAGTTCTGCACAGGTCAAATTTAATACCTGATGATATGTGGTAATCAATTAACTGGTGTAGTAACAGAGAGTGTAATGTCTCCTGACAAGTTATTGTAAATTCAATACAATTATTTTCTCAACAATTGAATTATTTTTGATTGATTTCATTGTATCTCTGGTTTGTTTTTCCTTCTATCAGGGCATGTCAACAATAGTAACATTTATTTAATTTTTCATCCTCCTCTGCCACATATCTTCTACAAGAAATGTGAAGTGCTTTTCCAAATGCCTGTTACTGTCCTTCTGAAGTGTTTTTGACTTGACCTATTACTTTTTGTACAAGAACAAATGCTTTTTCTCTCAACCAAAACTCAGTGCAAATATTCTCCAATCACTCAAGCTTAGCTTCTTGATATTCTCAATTCCAGAACAGTAGTAAGAAATAAATACATCAAATATACTCCTTTTTTTTCTTGCACAAAAAAATCTCAAAGATAAACAGGTGAAAAAAACCTGTCCACCAACCTACAAAAGAATCCTGTTTTGAAAATAGGGTTTTGAGCCTTTTTAAGCTTGTCTGCTGAGGCCCTGGAGCAGGTGAGGAATATTTTACACTTGCTATTTGATATTCAGTAGAGCATAATCCCCTGAAGACTGTGAACCACCTAAGCTCCTTTAAGAGGTACAGTTCAGCTTGAGCATCATAAACAATTAGAAGAAAGTATAATTATAGATCTTTCACCTCCTTCCATGATTTCTTCCCAAGAGAGGAACGCATCCAGGCTAGTCATTTTTCCAGAGGAAACTCTGAACAAAAATGTCACCAGTCAGAAAGCAATGGAATCAGCCTTGCTTCTTCATTGTGTGCTGGCTGATGGAAAAGTAACACATTTAAATTGCTCTTACTTGGGGTGCTCTGAGTTGGATGCAGGCTTCAGTGAAGATTTTCTGCTTCTGTGGATATGTCTGCACATATATATGTTGTCTGTACACAGCCTACTATATCAGCTGTGCTCTCTTAAAACAAGAGCTATCTGACTGTGAATGGAGTTTGGCCACTGAACTTCTTGCTTTGCCTGTATGCAGTTGCTAAACCATCCTTCCTAAAAAGGAATGAATAAAAAAAACCCAACCAAACAAAAATTTCTGATGAAGACTTTATGCTTAATTAGGTAAATATGAAAAAAACAGAACAAAACTAAGAAGCACAAGTCAATATAACTGAAATTGGCTACAACTTTTATTTATCTTGGTTAAATCCAACATAAAAGCTGTCAGGGTTCCTGTTTTGTGGTGTATTTCCTTCTTAGTAGTTCTGAAAATATCTGTGTGTTAAAAGAGGTTTATGTGTCAACTCTGGTAATGGATGCTCTGCAATGTTTCTATCAGCAAAGGATGCAGCCAAAAAGTGACTTTTAGGTAGTTCTGTGAGTTTTGTTGAGAGTGAGCCTGACTGACCCACTTAGCCCTGGTTCTGCTGGGGACAGGAGCATGATCTATAGACTGAACTGGGTCAGGATTGAGAGGGAAAGGATAGGCTGATATGTTGCCCTCAAAGGGGTCTCATTAGAGATTTAATTAGTGTTTCAGCTGTGAGTCATTGCTCAGCTTCTACCTGGAGTGTGCTTTCTAAGTGGGATTTCAGAAGGAGGAAGGAAGAAATGCCACGTGCTTTATCCAAGGGCCGGACAGTTCAGTAGTCTGTTCATCTGGCTCTGGGCCACACAGGTTCCTCCAAACTCAGATTCTTGAACCAGCCACGTGAGAAGCTGTCCAAAGTAATCATCCTTTTGTGTAATTCAGATGCTTACTCTTGCTTTTCTTTTCACAAAAGCTTCAGTAGAAAAATGGTGTTCACGTGTCCTATACATGTGTACCACATTAGGAAAAGCCCCATTAACAGATAGAGCAAAATACCTCTAGAATCTCACCATTTCTTGGGAATCGAATAATAATTTGTCATTGCCATGCAAGAGAACAAGTGTAGCTTCCAGTTCTTTGGCACTGGCTTGATTCACAGGGGAGTGTTTCAAGAAACTACTTAATTGAGGATCATAAGTACAAATATGGAAAGAATTAAAAGCTGGACAGGTTAGTTACACCTGTCATACACACAGATGAGCATTTGGCATGAATATTTGATGGAGGGTTGTTTGCCAACCTTCTGAGAGTATTACTGCCACAAAAGGAAGTAGTTATCCATTCTCTGTGCTGCTGATAATCTTTCTTCTCTAGAGAAACCTTGCTAATTAACCCTGGGTGCTATTTCCACTGTCCACTCAACAGTACCCAGCACAGTCCTCTCTTTTAGGAAAATAGGTTTTTAAGCAGGATTTCTTGCTTAACAATGTTTTGTGTCTCCCAACGGAAGATTCTCCTGTATTGGTGGGTAAATTTGCACTGGTTTCATGTATTAGACAGTCTTAAAGACATTTGAGCGGCAAGATGTTTTCCCTTATGTAGTAGAATAAGAAAAGGGTACTGGCTATGGATGGAGTTGGAATACAAACACTAAGTGTCAGTTGTAATCATTATAATTGTTTGGATTCTGGGTTTTTATTTTTTCCTTGAAGTGTCAGTTTTCTGCACTAGTCTCTTCCTTCAAAAACATGTGTAGAATGACAAAAGAAATTCCCAGTATTTCTTGTCATTTCACAAATATTTTCTGAGGACTTTACTTTTGCTATGAAGTATGCTGGCATCCCAGCTGCAAGAAGGTTTTTGTTTGTTTGAGGAATTCAAATATGTTGGATAAACATGGACCCTGAGCTGTGCTGTGTTATTCTTTAAGCAATATGAGCTAGCCCTTCTGGAACACAGGAGCAGCTCTCTGCTTCCTGCTCCTCACTCTTTAGGCCCCAGGGTTTTGTATGCCTGCTGGGCTGGGACTGTGTCCTAGTGCTGCTGTGCCTCCTCAGCAGGGACCCAGAAAGCTGCCTGAGTCCTTGCATGGGAATCAACAGATTTGTTTATTTTATTTTCTCCTGGCTCTCGAATTTTAGCATCTTAAAAAGAAAGAACTTCTTAACTGACTGTGGTTGAGTAAAGGAACAGCTCCTAACAAATCTCCCAGGACTGCTTGTTGTAAGCAGAGGGCTAAATGGAGGGAAACACTCAAATAAGCCCTTGAATTGCCAGTCCTGCTAGAAATAACAAGGACAGCTGGTGCCTTGTTCTGGTGCACTAAAATGGCTATTTTTCCCAAAAGGTCACATGGAAGGAAAGGGTAACTGGGCACTTGAGCTGCTTTTCAGACAAGACCTGGACACTGAGGTGAAGGGAACATGAGCCGAGACAAGATCTGCTCTTCACAGCTTGGAGTGCTGTGTATTTACCTCTGGCTGGTACAGGGGAGCTGAAGCTCTGTACCTTGGTGGCCCCAAAGCCAGGTTGTGGGAAGCCTGTCCCGATCTAAGGTTATCTCAGGGAAAAGCTGCACAGCTTAGTGCCAAGCAGCCTGCATCTCGATTAGTGTGTTGGCAGCATTTGTAATGCTCTAGCAAGCATATTAGAAAGTTCTTCCTTCAATATTTTGTTCCACGGGGTCTCTTTAGTGCCAAGTACTCCTTCTGTGTGAGCTAGTTTGTGCCTCGAACTTGTATTTTATGGCTAATGCTATAACAGACAACCACATATCATTATTCATCTATTTTATTTAATTATTGATCCTTTCAACTTTACAAGACTTAATTAGAATTTGCTGTATTGAACGAAACAAAAAAAAAATTAAATTTGTTGAATTAGTAAATAACAGAGAATTAGTGGTAGTTTAGTGATTTAATTAACACAGCTTTATCCCAGCACACTAGTTAATGAAAGGCAAGCACTGGGCCATCTGGTACAGTTTCAGGAAATGTGGAAACAGAACTGCCTTATTTTGTACTTTCCTCTCATTTGTTGTTTGCATTTTGATGAGTCCACTGGTTCTTCTCTTCCAGATGATTATTCACTTTCACTGTAAAGTCCCTTAAATACGACAGAAACCTTTAGGATAAAATGCCTTTTATAATTGTGAGGTGATTTTTAGACCCTTTTCTGTTTCACAGCACTGTTCAATATTGTAAAGGGTGAATGGCACAATAAGTGTGCTCTACCCACAAGGCTGGTAGCCATCACCCCCATGCTATCTAATTAAAAGATGCACATCTTAGCTCAGTGGTGGTCAAACTTAATTTGCTCAGTCCAGTTATAGTTACAAGGTGCCAGGGGACAGGCAACTGTAGAATCTTGTTTTGCTAAAACCAGTACTTTTATCTTGAAAGTAAGAACTTCCAGGTTCCCAAAGACTCTGCATAGTCTCAGAAGCCTTTCCATGAGCTGGCATTATTCTGCACTCTGTATCCTCCTGGTTACAAAGTTCATTAAAAAAGTGTCTTTCATCCAATCTTTCTTTAAAGAAAAAATAGATTAATGATGAAAATGAAGTTTGAAAGTTATTTTAAAATAACATAGGGTAAATATTTTGATGTTGAAATGGATGTCTAGGGAATTGAGGTTTCTGAATTATGGAGGTTTGAAATTTTCACTTAAGTAATTCAGAATGGCACTAAAAATGTACTTGCACTGTCTGCCAAGAATTAATCAGTGATATTTGATTTAAAGCAAAAAAACCCCAACCAAACAAAAAAAAACCAAACAACCCCCCCCAAATAATCCCAAATAAAAAACCAACCAAAATAGCAGCAAACAGAACAAAAGTTGTTCTGTTCCTGCATTTTACTGAAAAAATAAAAATGTATCTTCTCCTGAAGGACTCGCTTTTCCCAGTAAGTATTTCTTAAAAGACATGACTGTTGTGTTATCTACTTTACCTACTGAAAAAGGTCATTCTTTATCATTTATCAGCATCAGGATATGAGTAGAACTGAGAGACAGTAAAAGAATTGATACTTATTTTTGGTGCTTTGTAACAATTTGCTTGGCCATCAAGAGCTTCTCATTTGTATCAATATACTCCTTTAATCAATATATTTCTTGAGGGTATTCAAATGCCCAGGCAGTGTCTTGAATACCTGAGCAGAGGAAGAATTAGCATAAATGTTCTGAAGTAAATAACTTTGATAACCGTGTGAGGCCTTCATGAAAGGCTTGGTTCTAAGTAGTCAGTGATTGTGTCAAATTGTAGCTGATAGTAATTACAGCATTGTTGTTTCACCTGAGGGAGACCTTTGGCTCCACTGCTTGCTTGGTGATGTTCACACAAACGCTGAATTATTGAGGCTGGAAAAGACCTTTATGATCCTGAAGTTCAGCCATTAAACTGACAATGCCAAGTCCACCACAAAACCATGTTTGAGTGCCACATCTGCACATCTCTTACATATCTCCAGACATGGTGACTCTACTGCTTCCTTCTCATCAGATTTGTGCTCCAGACCCTTCACCAGCTCTGTTGCCCTTCTCTGGACTCATTCCAGTGCCTCAATGGCTTTTTGAAGTGAGGGGCCTACTACCCAAGATGCAGTCTCAAGTGCTCAATGATTCCTTTGTCCAGATCATTGATAAGGTTATTAAACATTGGGGCAGAGGATAGGACAGACGTTTTGTTCAACATGGTTAGGTTTTTGACACTGAAATATTAATTGATAGTACAGCTCAAAGGACTTGCCTTTGATTGGGTTTATTCCTATTAATTCAAAAGTGAGGACTAGACGTGGGAGTAGAAAGTTAGTAGAAAGATTCCTGAAAAACTCACAGGTGCCATTGGCCTGATGGGAGGGTGATGTCTCTCTTCTGACAAATTTGTTATAGATTTGGAAAAGATGGAAGTCGGGAAAGAACTTGAAGAATGGAGCTGTCCACTGTGAAAAGACAATTGAACATCATTTAGCAGGGACTTGTTAGATTCACTCAGATTTCCAGCTTAAATTATTCCCTATTCCATTATTCCCTAACTTAAACACTGGAGTTTTTTCACTATAAAATTCAGATTGGGAAATGGCTTTATTAAAGCCTAAATATAGCTTTAAAGCTATTGCCTACTTGGTGGGAGGGAAACAGAAGTTATTTGCCTTTTGAATCAGTGCTAATTATATTTTCCCTTGAAAACCTTTGCCATCAAGTTAGTTCTGCAATTAAACAGTGCAGCTGAAAAAATGTCTGCTTTCCACCCCAGAAATTATTAACTAAAAAAGTTTCCTTTTTTTTTTTTTTCACACTGCTCATCATGTCGACATTGTTTGCCACAGGCTGTGTCTTTCTTGCATGTTGCATAACATTGCTTCAAACATCAGAGTGGATGTGATCTGCAGAAGCAGCTTTTCATCCAGAAACACTGCCTGTTGCAGTTCAGTTCTTATTTGTCTTGATTTCATCTTTTCTTTTATAGCTCTTATAGTCCTGTCCTGAATTGCTGTTGGTGTTTGGGGCTCATCAGCTACCCTCCTGGACTGAATGTTTAACTTGATACACATCCACTCTTTATATCCCGTTGCCATTTGCAGTGTGAACTGAAGCACAGTGAGAGGAAGCAGCTGGAAGGCTCACTTCTGACCTGGACTTAAATGCAAATAGGTTAAAAGTAGGCAAACTCTTCCATGAGTCTATCTTGTGCATCTGACCCCAGCGATCATCCAGTCAGATGTATGGAGTAGAGAACTTAAAGTAAAATGTTTAAAAATGCATGTCATGTCATGTCAGAATTGAGTCCTTGGCACCGAGTGTTTTTCTCTGCAGCCCTGCTCCTCCCGCGCTGCACTGTCTGCCTGCGCAGACACAGCCACTGCCAGCAGAACAGGAAAAGAAGATTTCACTTGTCTCAATAGAGGTTGTAAGAGTCACTCTGAATAGTTTTGCATAAAAGCATAGTCTGCTGCAGAACAGGCTCAGGGTTCTGTTGCGTTCACTCCCAGTAATCTGCTGCTTGGAGCAGGATGTGTGGGCTTTGCTCTGGAATGCTAAGGGACGTTCCTCTCCTCTCACTGAAGACAAAGTAATACTCCATGGAACTATAAAATGTGCATAGTCTTTTACCCATGAATGGTAAGTTATTTGGGATCAGTGCTTTCAGTACTTCCCAGAAGCCACATAATTTTCCTTGATAATCACTGTTTAACTGCTATGCTTCCCTACACAAATTTAATTTCAATTTTTCCCCCACAGTTGTAGTAATTTTAAATGTGTGACTGTAATTAGCTAAAATACTAGCTGTGAATTGAGTTTGACACCATTCTTTCAGCATCATTTTCATGAAGAATTGAATATTCTTCATCCTTTCTGAAGTTTGAGTTTAGTACAATAGCTAACCATCAACCAAAGGTTTGTGTCTGCTTTCCATTATCTTTCCAGTCATATTCTGTTAGGCTTCTTTCACTATTTCGGTATCCAGGAGCCTGGTAGCTAGACACTAACTGATGCAGCTCACATCTGTAGTGTCTGGCTCATTCCTTCTCCTATTCCCAAGGTGATAATTGCATCATCTTTGTAGTATTTTATTTTGTTGCCCTTTTTTATTATTATTTTTATGTATATGTTCCTATTAAAGCAAATGAAAAATGAATCATTGGAAAGACTTTTCTTTAGTAGATGAAGGTTTTACCCATGCTGTGGCCAAGAAAAAACAGAATAGCAGGAGCCTTAGTGTCTCTATGTCCTGGATGCAGTCAGTCAATCAAGAGGGGGAGAACCTGCAGTTTAATTTAGAGCACCAATAGCTTATTCCACGCATAAACAGCACTTTAGCAGTCAGCCTAAGCTGTGAGGAGAAAATAAGTGTGCTGTAATTTATGTATTTTGAGTCAGCTTTGGAGAAGTGTCTCACTCTGATATTGATGTGGCTTAGACAGCCATGGTGACCACATGGTCAGACAATGTGAGGATACTTTTTCCAGTTGAAAAAACCCAGAATTTTCCATAATTTCAGTCTTCTAGTGGGGTATTTTCATTTCCTTACTACTTATTGGTAGTTCTCTTTTGTATTCACAGCAGAGATGTAATCTCATAGGTACACTTGTCTCTGATACACTTGTCTCTGATATCTTTTTTCTGCCATTATGAGATATAATTTTTTTGTGAATCTGTGTATCTAACCATAGAGAAAAAAGATGTGCTCTGATTGTGATGAATAATAGCACAAAAATGAACACTATTGTTCTCATTAAGAGCTTCAGCACGTGCAGTGCATTGCTCCCTGTTGAGGTTATTTGGTTTGCAGTTCTGTTGGAATGAGGGGATATCAGGTGAGAGGCAGAAATAAATTCCACAATGTCAGTATTGTGTTATATTTTAAAATATTGTTCTTTAGGTTCTAGAAATTCTGTGAGGAGAAGCAACTGAACTTGGGAGACTTACAAGGGCTGATAATTGTGTATAATTTTGATTCAGAGGGAGGTCTTTCTACAAAACATTATATTGTTATATCTGTGTAAGACAAACCAGACAAGTGGTTTAGAAAGTACTTTCTACGCAGGTATGAATCCATTTAGCAAGAGGTTTTTTTAAAACGAACAACCAAACCCCCCAAAACAAAACAAAAAAATAAAAGCCTGACAAAAAACTGAGAACTGAAAGGGTTTTGCGTGTTGAAGCTGTGCTGCTCTCCAATGGTAATGGATTATCTTCACCCATGGTTTTTGATTTTGTGGATATTTGAAGAAGAAGAAAAAGTGACAAAAATTGTAAGTAGGAAGTAGAAGACATTTTTGTTTGCCAAGGTAGAGAGTTTTAATCTCAGTGTTGGATTTCTTTCTATTAATCTTGGACTGTCACGATATTGTAACTTTACCCTGGCATTTGCTGACATACACAGTTTTCTACTGCAGAACACACTCAGTTTCCCTTTTCTCAGTTTTATGTGTCCTCTGAGATCGTACCTGACTACACTCAGGGAAATTAAGGTAGATTTGGGAAGGTACCTGTGACCTCTGTTTGATTATTAAGTATTAAAAATGTAATAAAAACTAGGAAAATACTGGTTTATTTGCAGCAGTTTTTCCTAAATCTTGCATAGCTGAAGCTTCAATTATAATGTCTGTCTGCATGGAAATACATTCTAAAGGATATATGCAGCTCACCCAATATCCTGCCACATTTTTTCCGCATTTACTGTGGGTTTTTTTAGTTTATAAATACTTGCACATGCACATACCAGAGTGCAGACTAAGAATTTTGTGATTATTGTGGTTAGCAATAATCAGCTTTTTTTATTTGTAGCAATTTTTCATCTATGTGTTTGGTTTGCAGAAATGTATTTTTTTAAAAAAATTAATAAAAATATTCAGAGATTTTTTTTTTTATTTCTAGCTGTGTTTATCTGAGCAATTTTTGGTTGGGTGAGTGGGGTTTTTTCTCTGTTGGTATTTTTTTTTAGTTCAATTTTTGTTGTTCGTTGGTTTTGGGATTTTTGTTTGCTTTGTACTGAAGAATTCCTGTAGCTGAATCTTGTGGATGTTCTTAAACACCACTGAGCATAATGGACATTAATTGGTGTAGTCATTGGCTTTTCCTTTGACAATATTTTTTCTATCTAAGAATGATCTTCAGTCCTTGTTAAGGAAAAAGATATTTATCTCTCTCCAGGGGAACAACCTCTTAACCAAACACTACTGTATGTTACAGGTCTACTCCCCTGTCCCCAGTTAATTTTTTTTAATAGGTGGTGAGGATTAAATGGAACCAAAGAAACTCTGAAAGGGAAATTGTGCACTCACCTGAGGGAAATCGTATCCAAGGCTTGCCCCTGTCATAGGAGTGGGCAGTTGGTACTCGATACTGATAACTGGTATCTCTGACTCTTCTAAGTCAAGCCTACATTCAGAGGGGTTGGTATCCTCCAGGCCCTGATGGCCTGACCAATTTCAAGAAAAGTTGATACTTTTTCTGTTAGTAAGGAATAGTCGAAATATATTTGAGCTTATTTATATTTTTCTCCCTCTTCCTTGTGTGCACGCGACTGCATCTCCTCACAAGGCTTGTTCCAGGGAGTAATTCATTTACTTCATATCTTTTCATGGAGTATCTTGCCCAGACAGTCGCTCTTTCCATGTGGGCTGCACAGTGATTCTTTGTGCTCCCCTACTGGAGCAGGCACTTTAATTTTAGCAGGAAAAAAGTGAGTACAGTTTTCCATATGTCTCCAAGAAATGCTGTGACAAGTTAGCCATTTTTAAGAAATATGTCAATACTTGAGGGTGTTCACTTTAAATATTCAGTAAGCTGGGAGTTGTTTGTCTTTATATTGTAATTCCTACATTGATTTTCTATGATTTAGCGTTCTGATTTCATTTGTTGTCACAACTTTACTTTCACGATTTGAGCTCAGTTTTGCTTTTTTGCAAAAATGGAAGACCAAGTCCTGTTTTCTCCAAACCTTTAGCTTTATAACGCTTTTCCATGACTGATTGTACCATCTCTTTGTCAACATCCTAGATCTTGTAAACAAGATCTCTCTCACAGTTGGAAAGAGTTGAGTGTGCATTCAACTTGAAGTAAATGTCCGTGGCAGTTTTTAGTGTTGCCATGCATGCTTAGAGAACAAGCCACTCCTCCAGGTCCTTATTCAATAATTGCAGGTTTTCCTTTATGTCTTCTTTTTCTTATGGTGTTGCTGGGTTTTTTTGATTATTTTCATGTTATAGTTTTGAAGGAGTTCTGAAAGCAAAACAAAACTGTTTGAGCAAAATTATTTACTAAAGTATTGTGTGTATTTATCCAGCTAGTGTTTACTTTGAGTTGGGAAATTAGAAGGGGAAGGTGAACAGGAGATGTTACCAAATCCTGTATTCTTATAGTTTTGTTTGTAGATTACCTGTAAATTTTTGAGTCAGGTGTTATTTCTAATGTCTGATGGTATATCCACCACCACTCATTACAGGGAGTTAAATCTTTAACATATTCAATAATGTTTCCACAAAAGTTTTTACATGGAATGCTGAATTAAAATAAAATTTTGAAATGTTTGTCAGAATAATATTTAAAATGTTTGTCAGTGCTGAAAATGAAACCTCAAAATGTTCTTGAGTGATGGTTAAAAGACCTATTTTGGGGAATTCAGTAAAAAAATGAAAAATGTTCATGTCAATAGTATAACTGCTTTTAACTCTTGCTAAGTTTATTAATTTATTGAAGGACCAGCAAACTCTGTGAAACAGAAAAAGAAATATTTGTAAACTCTGTGTGGAGATAGCCAGCTATACTTCAGCACTCCTTAATAATGACCAGTAGGTTTTTTCCCTATACCTCTAATCTTGCCATTCAAGTAAAATGGTGGACAGACACCTGCTTCTTAAATCTTGGGTAATTGGGCCTTTCGTTTCAAACAGAAGCTATCCTGGAAAAGAATTCAAGCCCAGAGTAACAACAACAGCTTAACTCCTATTATCGAGTTATTCTATTATATTGCCTGGGTAGTTGGTAATTAAAGAAAGCTTGTAGTCACTACTAACAGCTCTGGTTTCTCTTGACATCTAATCTTACCTCAGCTGGATCAGTCTTCATTTCTTCAGTAATGAGATACTCTTAAACAAGAAGAAATTAGAAATAAATGATGTAGAACATAACCTTATTTGCTATATCTAGTCATAGATTGCCCAGAAAGTCTTTTAAAATTTCCCCTATCCAAAGGACAAAATAGATCAATAACTAAATGAGATATTAAGCACATTAACTCACTCAGACGGAGTGTGTTTGATCCTTTTAATTTCTCAAAAATTCTGTCATGACCTCTGAATTCTGTCCTCAACCCCAGTCCTGGAAAAGCTATGAAATATATGTAGTAAGACTAAGGAAAATGATATGAAATCTTAAAAGTGTACCACAATTTTCCCACATACATTTTGGAATGCAGGAAAAATAGCAACACTACTGTTACAAGCCTAGGCTGGGTTTTATATCTGAAAGTGAATGCTGTGTCTCAGCAACCCAGCAGAATTCTCTGCACTCATGGGACGCAGACTCCGCTTATGGGAAGGAAGCTCTTGGCCAGGCCAGTTTGCTCTGGAGTCTTGGCATGACTGCTCAGGGTGGCAGGTGAGAATTCCTGGCAGGTTGAGGGGGAACAAACATGGCCCAGGATCCATGTGGAGCATGTGGACCATCCTGGGGAAGTGCTGTGGACAGGGCACCAGCACTGGAGAAGGATTAAAGCTGCTGGTCTTCATCCTGCTAAAATCTGCCCCTCCTCTTGTAACCTTTGCCCCCAGTCTTGACTCCCTTCCTTACTGTGTTTTCAGTAGGGTACACTTTGTTCCTTATAAAAATGAACTCACAATGGTAAGTCTTCAATGTTTTCTCATGTGCTCAAACACCAAAGCAAGGGTATTTTTTTGTTTATTTTTTTCATGGAAATGTGTAGCTACATTGTTTAATATTCAAAAACTGAAAATGTGGAAGACATCTTCCTGAAGCATGGTTGGGTTTTTTTAAACTATCTTTATTACTTTTTTAGTTACTCTATTTGAAGTGTTGTTTGTCACAATTTCTGTCTGGTAGACAGAAATCCATAAGATTTTGAAGAGTTCCTCTGAGGCTTATTTGCCAAAGTTGAAGAGAGTTTAATTTCTTGCTTGTGTAACCATCCTGATAAAAATATAAATTTTCACTTAGAGTCATAAAATAGCTTTAGACAAGGGAAGCCAAAAACTGAAGTGCTGTAACCTGAAATGTAAAAATAATTTCGTATCTAGTCCCAAGAATTTTCATTATTTGCTTCATGATTTTTCTTCAGAGTTATGTGCCCCTGCATAGAGACATGGCAAAACCCTTTCTGTTTGCTGAACTTTTCAGCTGAATGTCCTTCAATATTTCAAATTTCTAACCACATTTACTGGAGAAATAGTTAAGGCAAACATGTTTTTATCTTCCTACTATTTCCTTACAGCTCTGAATGTTTTTCTGGAGGGAGTCTCTCTGCTGTTTTTTAATATCTGCTCATTCCCAAAGTCATTGAGTTTCAAGGAGATTAATATAATTCCCCATGCTTGATCTGTTGCAAGTGCATGTTTCTCATACTGCTTTGTGTTGATCAAAGACTGTCTTCGAAGGTCATTTCCTCACTTTCATTTCATGGATACTCCAGTGCAAACTTGTACAGGTTTTCTTTAATCTGAGGGGGGGGGGGGGGG